>VDFB02060350.1:0-10053 GCA_007258455.2 Sequoia sempervirens | reverse complement strand
GATCAATATGTACTTTCTCGAGCTATAACCATAGGTTTTCTTCTCCTGGTTCTTTGTTTCCGGCATGCTCGCCTGAACTGGGATTTTGTAATATCTATTATTCAATATAATATAAATATATAGTGGCTTGCCACTTTTCTCAAAAAAATAAAATTGATTATTATATATATTTTTTATTTCTTGTGAATGTAGGTTTCTCACCCAAAGTCAAGATCTATGTTTTGCACATGTGTAAAAATAGTAAATTATCAAAAAAAAATCTAAAAAATATGTTTGGGCTAGGTATTGATGTCCTTGATCCAGTAAAAAAAATTTGAATTTCGATACATAAAAAAAAATTATGTTGTTTATGGTCTGCCTATGTCTAAATTGTAATTGGTTTGACTTCAAAACTTGATTAAAAAAAAAATTCAATTAAACACTATGGAACCAAATGAATGTGCTAGATATTATAGTTACAAAGCTAAATTAAAAAAATAATTGAATTTTGTCCTTCATAGAAAAAAAGTTATGTTGTTTACGGTGAGCATCACTCTTTAAAAATGGTGTTTACTGATAAAAACTAGTTTTTGAAGGAGATGGAAAAAGAAATGAAATATAATTCAAAAATATTTAAAATATATATTTAGAATCTACACACAAAATGTCACAAATCACTAGTTTGCATCATCTTCAAATTCCTCGTGGTTTAGCAGCTATGGGTGCCCGAAAGTGAATATTTAGTTAAACAAATTCAGTTCAATGTCAAGTTTGGACAAAAATTGTAAACCAGTATTATGGTATCACTTGACACAAAAAATAAATAGAAATAAATTTACACAAAAAAAATTGTACATTACATCAACTATGTTGATTGACTAAGCCACCTTAGGGGAGGAGGGGAATGGTGGTCTCAAACCATAAAATATAATAGCATGATGTAACTTTGTGGTCTCTAACCACATATATGTATGAATTATCATGTCCCTCAAAGTCCATATCATTGAAGTATCCAATATCTTTGATCGAATCCCCATCACTATGGTACATAGAATTCCATCATCTACCCATGGTTTAGAAATATTTTTCACTATGAACCAATGAGTGTGGTTCTAATGTGTGGGGGAGTAGGTTAGGGACAACATCCAAGGGAAACTATATTGATCCCTTTGGAGGTCCTCTTTTCTCTCAACCCCTATTTACACTAGTAGGATTTAATCCCACAGGGGAGCCATATGCTAGGGGTACACATTTAACATAAGAATAAGACTTATACAAAGGAGATATCACATTTTATTTAGTAGGCACACGTTCACACATAACATGTTTACTTGATTTCATAACTAACAAGCTTACAAAAAAGAAAATCACAAAGGGTGCATAGAGGGGATCGTGCTCGACGCCCACTCACCCTTATCTCAAGTTAGATACCATGTATCACATACTTGGGGCACAACACATTTACTAGTTTAATTTCACATGTTATAACATAATACATTTTATGAAATCCGCCATGCAATAGCACAAAATAAATATGCCCACTCACACTTCATTAGCTTTAAATAATGTTCATTTTTCTTCTCAAGTTTGTTGATATCTACCCACTTTGCATAAGTAAAATAAATTGCTATAATTTGCACAAATGCAGCCTAGGAAAATGATGTTACTACATCCTTTTGTAATTAGCAACACATGTTAGATAACACTTCCTATCTTACTAAATTAGTGTTCCATATTGCATATATGTTCAAGGTTGGTTTTTATATTTAGCCATGTTTTTCTTCCTCTTTCATTCAACTAGATTTGTGATGTTCACTAATGTATATGTATGGGGTAATTCCACTATAAGTTTTCACAATATGCTATGAAGATTTTGTACTTAACAAGGAAGATTAACAAACAATTCTATCTAGAACAATACAATATAAGAAAATAAATCCCACTCAAAGCATTTAAGGCACATGATAATTTAGGGAATAGTAACTCTCACAACTCATTCATACATATATACATTTACCAATATTGTATTTTGTTAACTAGGGTTGAATTATCTAATCACACATTATAATCACCATTTTCATCATCGCTCTTCAAACTTCATCAAGTATAAGAAAATACAATTGGTAATAAGTCCTAAAAAAATTAACTTTCTTTTAGGCATTATTTATTATGGTTCACGTGTTTATGTTTTTCCTAGATAAGTACTAACCAAAGGCATAGTAACACGATATTAATTGATAGTTTAACATGTCTTTAACATACACATTTACTAATACCCATCTCATTCACAGAGTATTGGTGTTGCAACATAGGCTCTGATACCAAATGTAATTCCCAAAACTGTCTACCAAATACATAGCTAAGGACACAACACAAAATTCAAATTTTGACTAGAAACACTAGATTGGCTTACAAAAGTTTGTTTCTAATACCCAATATATCAATAATAATTCCAAAGTAATAATGGAAGTATAGGACCTAAGGGCCAAACCTATTCCTTGGGGGTTCATCTCTGATGGTCTTGCCTATGTAACACATATAAGCTTCATAGTTCGAAAACTTCAACTTTAACCAAAATAAGCTCGGTCAACCCTCTAGGTTCATTTCACATTTGATTTGTCTACAATTTGATGGGTACATTAACGGGCCATGAAATTTGAAAATTATGAGGGTTCCTCTCATTATAGGATGAAATTACTAAATTAATATGATAAGTAGTATACAAACCATAATCCATTCTCATAAAAAAATCCACACTTGATTATAAAATGGATCTACATGATTCCCATCCATATAATCTGTTATTCCATTTATCTACTCACATAGTTAATAACTTAAAAGATGATATTATTTATAATAATAATTAATTAAATAAATAAAAATTTATAACAACAATATTAATATTTCTAAATCATTTTTGTTCACAACTAAATTAATAGCATTGGATTAATCAATGACTAGTACTTAGTAAAATATAATAACTTATTGAGATAGCTAAATAAAAATGATAATTATCATTACTTGGATTAGTAACAACTTATAAATGCCATCCAAATAAAACTCAATAGATAAACTATTGAATAGGATATTGTGTCTAATTGAACAAGATTTACTGTTACCATCATAATACAACCATTTAATTGTAAGGTTTATACTATGTAATTCCTAGCCAACCTATACTAGAATTAATACATTAGGTACTATTTTGTATCATCCTCACTCTTTAATTAATAAAATTTCTTGGAAAACCCTACATCCTTGGGAACTAATTATTAGTGACTTTACATAAGATAAACATTCAGGACTTCCAAATAATTTCAATTTTAACTTAACTACCTTTTGACTAATTGGTAGCTATGTGATCTTCATAATGAGAATGAATGAATATTAAATAAATAAAATATATTTAAGATCATAACTCTATTAATAATTAGGTATTATCAACACAATTTTAATATTATATGTATAATGGAGAGCAGGAGCGGGAGCGCAGGTTTGAATGGTGCTGCGGAGGATAGAGAGGGTGATGAGGAGGGTGAGACTGATGGTGATGGGGATGGAGTTGTGGGTAGCTAGCGGGATTTGGCGTTGGTCGAATGTTTTCTACATTATGGTCTCTCCTTCCTCTTGGGCCTCTGTTGTTGCAAAGGCACTTTTTCATTCTGGTAGATGTTTGTTTTTTGTGTGAATGGAGGTCTCTCGGTAGGCCGATGACTACTCCTACCTTGGTTGTAGTTGATGAGGCTGCTTTTGGATGGCTTAATGTTGATGTTGAGGATGTTGTTTGTTTTGAGGCCGTTGGAGGTTGTTGGGTGGTTAAGAGGCTTCTTTTGCTCTCACTCTCTGTCTTGTTTGGGGTTGCTGGCATTGGTGGATGTAGTGCCATGGTTCCCTTTGTTCCTAATGTGTTTGACAAAGGAGACCTTGATGGGCATTTGTTGGTTGAGCAGTCAACGGTGTTCTCCAGATCTGTGGTGTGTGAGCTTTGGAGGAGGTCAGGGTTTCTGCTTGCCCCTGATTTTCTTGCTAGCATTTCTTTGGGAGGGTGTAGTTTCTTGCACTCTCTTCCTTCCATGGGGCTTCCTACCTTGTTGTGGGAGTGCTTTGGCCTCTTTGAGGATTGTTGGGTGCAAAATGGATAGATCTTTGTTTCTATTCCGCCTAATAGGAAGGCTTGGTGGTTTCTTATGCTTGTCTATTATGTGTCTGGTTTTTTCTTGGGAGTCCTTTTCTTTTTCTCGGCATTTGATGGGTGGCTCTCTGTTGGGGTTTTTCTTGTTTGTTTTTGTAGCTCTTTCCCCTCGAGTGTTGGTGGCTCCTTTGTTGTTTGGTTGCTTTTATTACTGCTCGTATGTTGGGATTGTTTTGCTCTTCTTTGATCCTCCCCATCCCCCCAAAACCGTTCCCGATTATTTCAGTTTCCAGGTACTCTACTTTGTTGGTGTTGATTGCCTGCGGTCTCTTGTTGAGGGTTGTTCTCTCGGGAAAGCAGCTTTCTCCCCGTGCTATTGATGCTGGGATCTCTGTGGGTTCTCGGTGGGTCGTAGGTGCTTTGTTTTATTTTGTTGGCCTTTATTTTTGTCCCTTGTTTTTAAGTGGGTTTCTCTGATGAGTGTTTTTTTTTCCTAGTTGTTTTTGGTTAGGGGTGCTTCTCCTTCGTCTGATGGGAATTTTTTTTGTTAGAGGTGGTGATGAAGCTGGTTTTTGGCCTGAGGTTCCTAATGAAGGTTTACCTAGTTGTGGTTCTTGTTGTGGGGTCTTCTCTGCTGATGGCTTGTTGGCTAAAGGTTCATGCTATTTTGGACTCTATTTTGATCAGTGGTGGCCTTGTTTTCTTAGCTGGGTGGTTTTCAATTTTTATTCCTAGACCCTGGATGTTTTGGTTCCTGGTGTAGTACTTTCCAAAGGAGGATACAGTTGTTTGCTTGGCTATTGTGTCAGATTTCTCCTTTGGTCCTATGGAGGTAGTTCCCCCTCAACAGTTGTTCTTATTGAGGTGGGAAATTCTCCTATGGAGGTGGAGGTTGAGGGTGTTGGTGATGTCTGGATGCAGTGACTTTACTAATCATTTCTCCCTCTCTAATAGAGGGGAGATCACTCCTTTAGAGGTGGAGCTAGAGTTGGTTTTCTATTACCAGGTGAATGTGTGCTGCAGGAAAGCTGATTTATTACATTTTTTTGTGGTCGCTCAAATTGCCCCTATTGAGGTGGGTTGTTTGGTCTTATTGGTGGTTCATATTAGTGTGCCCTCTTCTCTTTTAGTGATGATTATCTTTCTTAGCTCATTGGTGTCTTTTATGATTGGCTGGTTTGTTGATGCCTGGCAGATGTAGGAAGGTTCTTTGTGTAACTATGAGGGTTCTGGTACTGGTTAAAAACTAGTTAGTTTTTGGGTCTCTGGCCCTTGTTTGACTATAAGATGCAGCGTGTGTAGTCATGTTTATCTTTTGCATATGCTGCAGAGCTACTGTTGGTCTATGGTTTATCTTTTTTGCAGCTTGTCTTCCTTTGTACTAGGTTTCAGGCCCCATCAAAACCTATTTTTTACCCCTAATCAAAACACAAGTTTAATATTATTGTCTCAAAGGTCATCATTGACATAAAAAAACTACTAAATGCTATATTGGGTATTAAAGAGGTGGTGACTCTTGCATGTATATATTTCTTTTAATTTTTAAAATGATTCATTTCATTGGAATACTTGGGCATATAATTAATGATATGATAATTAAATCACATCCTTTAATTTTATTTTCTCTAGAATTAATAATTCTTGGAGCCCCAAATATTTTCTTATTCATATCTAAATATATATCAAATTTCATGGACAATTTTTCAAAAAATAAAGCTTATCCCAGCTATCCAATATTTAGTAGATTAAATAAATAATATAATTATTGCATAAATATCATAGTATAAGTTGACTACAAGGTCTAATTATAACCACATAACCACTAGAGATAGATTATACAGTTCATCAATTTAACTCAACTTATTATCACTTTAGAAATATTTCCATGATACAAATAAAGTATTGTAACTATTGAACAAAAGGGTGGGACCTTACAACCTCCAATAGGTTGGGCCAAGTTTGTAACTGTTACTCACCAATTTGCCTCCTATGTGAGTTTGATTCTGGCCCCTTGGCTGGTGATTAAATTCAACGCCTTGGTGTGGGTAGTGGATGCCTCCCAGAGTTGGAATCTTATTTGTTTACCTGGGCCTCGTGAGTGTTTATTTTAAGAGGGGAGGATGCAATAAATCTCCCATTGGTAGGATTTAGTATTTTCAATGCGGTTGTTTGCTACTTGTGACGATGATGATATTGTTTGAGTTGGATAGTTAGACATTTGATGATGTTGTATTCCATTAGTAGACTGTTGGTGATTATGTTTATGCACTTGAGGATTTGATTATTTCATTTGACATTGTGGTTGGTTAGATGTTAGTTCATTTTCATAATTATGATATGATGCAGTGATTTAATTAGATATGTTATGAGATGATTGCTAGTTAGAAATGTTGATTTATTGGTTATATTATACTATTGAGAACAGGTGTGATGAAGGACACATCACCGCAGCGCCCTATGCTGCCATTCCCTCTCACACGCATCTTTAACTTTACCGTTTCACCATATATGTTATATGCACATGTACACAACTTCGCTTGTATGCAGGACTGCAGGTACAAGTCTCGATTCCACCTGCTTCGGCAGGACAGGGCGAGCACCAAATAACCCAACGGAGAAATGTTGATACAGAGGTGACGATGAAGTCCTCCCGTCCCATGATGTCAGGTCGTCTTGTTGGTTGGTATTGTACATTTCTGTAATTGTCGTCATTGTGGTTTGTGTTGTGTATGTCGCGTTTTATTAATGTGAGTATTTAATAGGTTGTGATTTAGTTAATTGAATGTGGATAATAATTGTTTATTTTAATGTTGGTACGTTATTTGTTGTGGTGTAATCGATTTTGATGATGGAAGTAATTAGTTGTTTTAATGTTAGATTTAAATTATATTCGAATATTTAAATGATTTAATTATTTTGAAAACCACATATTACAATTAAATGGTAATTATATATTAAATGTGTTTTAATTATTTTAATTAATTATCTGGTGGAGGATAATTATTAAAATGATTTATTTAAATTAAATAGGTAATGTGTTGTGCAAGAAAGTGGTAAAATAGAAATTAAAGCAATAAAACAAATAAAAGAATAAAAAGACTGTGTGAGCCAATAGGAATGGGGGATCTGGGAAAAAGCTAGTTTTAAAGAATTGATTTTCTTTTATTTTTGGATTTTTGAGAGTTTTTGAGGAAATGGGAATATATTTTTATATTATTATGAATTTTAGAGGTTCTCACACACACACAGAGAAGAACAGAAGGTTGAAGTGCTCAAGTGATTGTTGAGTTCGTTCTGGACTAAGGATTGGAATCGAATTCGAGGGCATCGGAGTCAAGTAGGCATCGTCAGATTTGTATTGGACTCCAGGTTCCTCTCGTTGTCTTCTTCTCGTACCCTTTTCTGTTATCTGTTGCTTCAAAAAAAAAAAAGGAAAATAAACTTTATTAAAAATGATTTTTGTGATTATAGAAAACTATTGTTTGAACTGAAAACTAGTGCAAAATATTAGTCTAAAATTTTAAAGAAGGAAGAAAACAATAGAACTGTCTCCATTCTGTCAAATCATGAACCTATAGCTTCTGAAATATACAATTTATCTATAATAGTTTATTAAAGACAAATGATTTCCTTATTAAAAAAAAAAATGCATCTGAGGGTTTAGAAATATATAATGTATTTATATATGAGGATTCTCTGCTCTTTATTTTATACTGTTGCCTCTATTTTAATCTCTGTACTTTTCTTCAGTATATTCAAATAATTAAATCTAGATATATATTATATATATATATATTTATATTTATTTGTTCATATCAATTTATATCAATAGATTTGAAATATACATTTTTTCCGTGTTCGACTATTAAATTGAAATGAAAATAAACGAATTTATGAGTTTATGTTTTCATTGCCCGTATTTTATAAAATAAAAATATTGATTGAAATCGTTTGCTTAAAAGTTTTTATTGAAATCATTGTTTAAAAATATTTATTTTTGTTTTGAAAACGAAAATTGAAACTTTCGTCGGCCGTGCCGTACGACTGTCACACTATTTATATTTATATTTGGTTTATATTGTTAATTAATCATGCGTCGGCCGTGCCGTACGACTGTAGCACGAGCTTTTAAACTTGTTCTGGAAATCGTATTTCATACTCATGTATTTTCGTTTTTTTTTGTTTATGTCGAAATTTTGTAAAAACCCAAGGTTTCGCTTATTTTTTTTTTTAAAAACTGATGATGAATAGCCGAGCGAGCTTTTGAAGGATCGGCCGGTACTTTACCCATCGCCATTGGTGGTGGCAGACTCTCCTGACCTGGGTCAAGGCAGAGTAGTCTTAATGACTCCAGCTAAAGCAAAGGCCAAGTAGGGTCAAGTATCAGATGGTCACGCCGCAAATGCTAAAGAATATGCATTGGTTTTAAATTTGTTTTTTTATTAATTTATTTTTATATGTTTTTATTTTATTATAAATATATAATATATATAATTATATATATATATATATATGTATTAATATATATATATATATAATTATATATTTATATATATGTATACATTTTTAAAAATAGTAATAATAGTTATGTATTTTATTAAAAGTGAGATTATGATTTGTTAATATTATTTATTTTAAAATGGAATTAGGATTATGAAATTTTAATATTAATTAATTATGTTTTAATAACGTAATTTTGTATTTAATTTAAATGATCGATTTTGTTATTAGATAAATAATTTTTATATATTTTAAAAAATTGGGTACCGTTTAAATTGTTGTTTTGATTTAACAAATATGTTAGACAGGATTTTAGTTGTGATTGTGGGTTTTATTAAGACCACCGTATCGAGTTATTTAAACTAAGAATGGTAAACAAACTTCTGGTGCAACCTTGTAAATTGTGATGTGAATTTTCCTGTTATGTCATATTTTTATTCTTTATCGCTTGTGTTGACCATGGGAACCCTATCGTATTTTAACCCTAGTTCTAGAGGCTTGTTGTTTTAGAGTGTGATTCTTCTCTTGTTTATGATCTTGAGCGTTATTGTTTTACGTTAGGAAGGGTTGAACAATTGGTTAGACTTTTGGTTATGAGTTATCGCGAGAGAGTTAATGCCTCGCATGAGCTTGTTTTGAGTATTATGTTTTATATGTTTTAGTTCAACCCTTGCCTAGTTTTGATTCATGTTAGGAGTCATAGGGAGAGTGGCTCTTCGTGGGTGCCGGCGCCTTAGGATGAGGAAGGGCTCAGGATAACCCACAAATGAGTAAGCTAAACAAGTGATAACCTAAATAATAGATTTAGGGGGTTGGTTAGTTTAAAAACACAAGATAATAAAACATTGGATTCCTCGGCTATGCATTAGGGCTACCTTAGACTAGTGATAGACTGAGAAGGTCGTGGTCGGCATAGTCATAGTCTCGTCCTCATGAGAGACTATTGGCTCTGCATTAGCTACCCTATGGTGTCGGCGCCTCAGTTAGGAGGAAGGGCCAGGATATCCATAGATGGGTGCCGGCGCCTCAGTTGGAGGAAGGGCCAGGAAATCCCATGAGAGCTATGCGATGACACTCTCCACTTGACACCCTTGTTGTTTCGTTGTTGTTGCCACTGGATATTGTTATTTTTATGTTGTTCTGATTATAGGGTTAGGGAATCCATAGGTGGGTGCCGGCGCCTCAGTTGGAGGAAGAGCCAGGGGATCCCATGAGAGTTATGTGATGACCCTGCCTACTTGACACCCATCTGACTTGTTCTTGTTGCCTATTGGAATGGTGTATTGAATGGTTGATTCAGAGTTATTATGGAATCGTGTTCTTTATATTGGATTCTGATTTATTTGGAAATATATATATATTTTGGGTGTTGGTTCGGTTCTTCTGGATGTTATCTCTTTATGATGTTTCTTTGAATTCTTGTGGTTCTGTTTCATGATTGT
>VDFB02060349.1:0-41719 GCA_007258455.2 Sequoia sempervirens | reverse complement strand
ATGCCTCTATGGACCCCTTGAGTTTTAGTGTAATGTGTTCTTGTGATGTGTTTTATGTGTGTGAATACGTCAAGTTTGTGTGGAACTTGATTTTGTTGTCCTTGAGTGATGAGCCTATTTTTCTCCGAATCAGAAGGTGTAAAATTTTACCCTTTTTATGGAAATTTATGTGAGATTTGGTGTTGAATAATGGTTAAAGTGGAGTTCTTTGTGTGAAAAATTATGAGTTTTAACGAAGATGTGAGGTTTTGAGGATAATTATTCCATGATTTTAGCAGAATATGGCATCTTGAGTGTTAAGGACAACTTTGAACTATTGGCACTACCGTGCAATGTTCTAAGGGTATTTTGGATTTATAGGAACTCTTGGCCTTTAAAACATAGTGATGAAGGCAGCTAAATTGTAATATAGGTATATATAATTATAATTTCAAATAGTAATTCATTTTGTTATAGTAGATGAAGTAGGTTTATGGTTAGCATCCTTATGCGAATATTGCCTAACTAATAAGAAGCAAACTATTTACGAGTTACTAGAATTGTTTTGACTATTATGTGTGGTTTGGTGGGAGGGACAGTGTGGTATCACTCGCTCGCGAGTGCCCTACTATGCTGGGAATTCCTCTCACAATGTATTTGTGATATATATGTATTGTGCACAACGTTTGTTTGCATGCAGGATTGCAGGAATTAAGTCTCGATTCCACCTCCATGGTCAGGACAGGGCGAGCACCATAACCACCCAATGGGATAGACGTGGAAAATAGGAACTGACAAGAAAGTTTCCCCAACCTAGTTCGTCTTCTGTCCTAGGGTTTGACAAATTGGTCTGGATGCAACCCCGTCACCATTTTTGTTTTGGTATCATTTATTTTTGTGTTTAATTTTCATTGCTTACTTGGTGACATTTAATTGATGATTTAAAATATGGTATTGATGTGTTTATGGTCATTGATATTGTTATGTTACCGTCTTTTTGCTTGAGTTCGACTTCCAGGAGTAAGTCGAAGTCTAGGGGGGGAGGATGTAGTGCCCTCCATTTGCGTTGTCTTTGTAATGCATTTCAACTCGTGGTGAGGTCAGGTATTGTTGGCTTTGAGTGCATTTGATTTATTTTGGTTGATAAATGTTTTGATCAAATTACGACATTTAAATAGGATTATAAAGTTAAAAAGGTATTGTGGATAATTAAAAGAAAATAAATAATTAAATAAATGGTTTAATATAATTAGAGGTTAAGAAAGAATAAAATTACACTATTAATAGAAGTAAATAAAATAGAATATTGAAAGTTAATTATTATATTGAATATAATATAAATTTATAATAAAATAAAATACGTAGATAATAGTAATATAATAAATTAATTAAGTGTAATGGAAGTTAGTATAGCAAATAATTTGAGAAATTTTATTTGAATTTCAAGATTCAGTTATGGGGAAAGTGCAAAGATATTCAGTTAGGATTTGAAAGGGCACCTTCAGGGGTATATTTGTACTTTGGCTTGCTTTTTGGCGTGGGCTTTTGATGCGGTTCAAAATCTGGCTAGTTTCGGGGGTGGAGAGGTTTTGGAGGCACCTTGATGGCTCGATTGTAATGGGTCAGGGAATGATAATAACTTAGATCTTCCCAAATCAATTATGACTGCCAGTGGGGAAGCATTTTCCTCGTATGAAGCTTTGTTTATTCCATTAGTGGGAAGGTCTATCATTATGCTAGTATCAGGTACATGTTATTTTTCTTTTCTGGTTCATGTATCTTTAAATATCCAGTTTCGAAATGGGCATGTTTCATTTTATTGATATTGTATATATCCGATCTGCATCACAATGTGAGCATGTTTGATTGTAATTATAGAGTATCTTTATATTCACCAATGATTTGCATCGTAAATGCTAGATGTGGTTTTATTTACCCTAGATGTCCTGTATCTTCTTGAAATTTCAGAGAGAACATTTAAGATCTTCCAGTTTTAACTGAACCTATCCCAGCCAAAGAATAGAAAAACAAAATCTACAGCCTCTGGCTTTCTTGACCGTCGCCATGTTATAGCTGCCGGCAGTGTCATATCACCTTCACTATGATAAGATCGTGCAAGATTATTATTCGAATGAAATTTTCAAGAGAGGGTGACTAGTTGAAACAAGAGTTATCTCAGCCAACCGCTCCACAAGAAGGGGCTCCCTACACCCTGCTCCAAAACTCCCTTTTGGCACAGCTTGGATGCTGAGAAAACCATGGTATTTGGTTTATTTCTGCCGTGGCATTTGCACAAATTTTCCTGAAGCCCTTTCGATATATCTATCTTTGCATAAACCTACAATTATTGCAGTCCTTGCAATCTCATTTCTCTGAGGTATTCTGTCAAACAATTCACATGCCTGGTCTCTGTGTTCCGCATCTTGCATACTAGTCAACCAAAACAGTGTGGCCAAACTTACTATCAAAATCCCTTTCCACTATCGGGTTATGTATTTCCCTACCCTGTTCCAAAGCACCCATTTCGACATAAGGAGGTGGGACGCTGGCAAAGATTGTGGTGTTCAACATTTTACCCTACCAAGTGCATTTGCTTGAATATTTCTCAAACCATTTTGACAATTCTTTTTTATGTATATTATACAATCCCTGCTTCCACGAGATTGCACGATAAAGTCATTCTCAGGAAATAGATGTTATAGACGTAAGGCAAGTCATTCCATCTTCCATGTCGGCGCTAGGTGGAATTAGATTAGCATCTGCTATTTCATAAACATTGTTATGTAATCAATTTTGAATTGATGGTTTATCTCATGCACCGCCACTTATATTACCTTCTTCGGGTTAAGTCGAGTCTTAATCAGACATTCTCCAGTAGATTATTATGTATTACAAACTGTTATTGATATTTATCAAAATTCGTTTGCTCTGAGATTCGATATAATGTAAACAATGCATAGTAAACAATGGTCTGGGTTAGATTTATTTCACTGCGCTGGTTATAAACTCATAAATGCATGAAATGTTAGTATACTCCTTACCTAATCTATTTTTAACTAGGTCGTTGAAATTAAAAAGCGTAACCCTGCGCTTAAGAAAAATTGTTGATTGAATTAGTGTCTTTCAAGATTGTTTTACCGCATCCTCACCAAGTTGGGTTTGGACTTTATTTGCGCTCATACTTTTACCAGATTATTAATCAAGTTTGTGTATAGTGTTGGTTTTTTTAGGAAAAGTGGTCACCGTGATCAAATTAAGTGTGCAGTCAAATATTAATTGAGGCCTTTGATTCTAGTGTTCTAAGGAACTGAGTCAAATAGCATTTGATGGGTATATATATTTATATCATCAAATGACCAGTGGTTCCAGGAGATAGAAGACTAAATGGCAAGCCTTTAGTTATAGCATATCGATGTCTATATAGAAAACCTTAACATCTGCAGTTCAGAACACACTCTTCCTTGGGTATCAGATAGTCATACTTATCAAAAGACGATGTGTGATTTTGGTAGTGTTTAGAAAGGAAATGTGTTTAGAAAGGAAAAGTTGTACATTAATTCTCCTTTTCTTAAGTCACGTAATTGCACTTTCCCTGTCTCCTTCCCCTTAATCTTGAGGAAAACATTTGGGATTTGATATTAATGCAAGCAGATGGTGATATTTCCATTCCAATATTCACTTTCTGATATACTTGGCAACCGCCACAGTTACAGTAATTAGAGTTGAGGCATTTTACAGAATTAAATAGTCTCCCTAAAACCATTGGCAAACCATCACAACTGCAATGTTTAGACTTGCAAAGGAGTAGTAAATTAAAAAAATCTCTCTATTTCATTGTCAACCCATCACAGCGGTGCACTAGAACATGGTAGGTTGTATAGATTTAAATAAACTCTCTGATGCTTTTCAATCTGTCAAAGTGGCAATATTTGTATACGTGTGGTTCCTAGTTCTTTACATTTAGTTAGAAGAATATTGGTTTAGTTAAAGTTACTTAAAAATTAAATGCTAATAGAAAATGTTAAGTGAACTATAGAATAGAAATTGAAAGGTTTAGGATAGGAATCTTAATATCTTCTTATTTTTAGGCTTATAATTATAAGAAAAGCAATCACATATGTATGTATATACTTCATACATGGGTAAACCTTCTTTAAACTCTTGCTTGCATACTTACATGGAATGAATGATTATATTTTGTTTGAAAGGATCAATCTAGGAATGTTACGACTTCATTTGTTCATATGATTGTAAACTTCAAATGTTAGGGTAAAACGTTCACTTTGGTTCTAAAAATAATGGGAATTGGTAAACATTAGATTATTAGGGAAAATAGTTATGCCTTCTTATCAATGAATAAGCTCTTACTTCATAGCGAAACTTGTTGCTCATATAGTTTTAGTTAGGGAGAAAACTGGCATTGTAATGTAGCGATTGTGAGATTAGTTATCCTTTTAAATATAATTAGAGTATTAATTGGCTAATCATGTTTATGTATATATGTATATATGATTATAAATCCTTAGTGGGAATAAAAGAAATTGGTTGGAATACTTTTATAACTTCTTTTATTTAATACAACTTTATGATGAGCATAGTGAGATGTTAATAAGATAGGTGAGTGTAGTCTTTAATGAGTTAAAATGATTTCTTATCAAGTAAAGAGTTAGATCGTAGACGATAGTTCAATTGTTCATTGAAGTTTTTTGCTTTTGAATGTTGGGTTAGTATGCTTAGTGTGATAAAATATGCCTTGTGATAATTAGGATATGTGATTTTAGATTTCCCTTATTTATTTTAAAGTAATTCTTTTTGAACAAATGGACAAATTGTATTTTATTGGTCATTGATCATTTGAGGGTAATTTGGTGTATCCTAATTGTGGAATTCTCCTTGGAATTGCTTGGCTTTGGAAGTATTTTCATTTCATTGGGTTCATGTAGTTTTATGAGTGATTTGACGTCTTCTTTCATTATGAATTTTCTTGAGTTGACATGAGTTGGGGATCTTCTTTAAGTTAAATTGTGTTGATATTTGTGTAACCTTACATGATTAACTCTTGGTTTCTTTTGAGTTGGAGGGGTTCCTTATTAATTGATTTTGTGGTGGAATATTTTGGAAACTAATGTAATGTTTGGTTGTGATAAGTTTATGCTTCTCATTCAATGCAGACTTCTCACTTTTATTATTTTGGTGATATATTAAATTATATTGTTGTTGAGGTCTTCCTTTGATCCTGGTTGCATTCTTTTACCTTTGTTGTTGAAAGATTGTTCTGGATGGTTCCAGGTCAGTGAGAATGCTTTTGGAGACTAAATTTAGGTTCATAGAATCCCTTGTCATTTAATTTGTGTTGCAATGTAATTGGGAACTTGTGTTTTATTTATAGTTGATCTTCTTGAATTTCTATTATATTTTGTATCGAAGTTGATTATGTAGTCTAGATGGAGTTGTTGATCTTATCTTGGTTTATTCACTCAGTATATTTGATATGAAATTAGTTGTTTGAGGTTTTGCAATTATTATTGTCAATTCTTTGATGGGGAAACCCTAGTGTAAACTTTATGAGAATCTTCCAGAGGTTTATTTTTTTATTGTCAGTTGATATTCCCCCTTTATGTGCCCTTGATGTGGCAAGTGTTTTGGTTTCATGATTTTGAAGGGGTTGTACAGGAATCGTTGAGACTTTGATTATGTGTTTATAGCGAGATGGGTAATGCCTTGCATGTTTCTTTGTTGTGATCTAACATTGTTGTTATGTTGTACAACCCTTGGATTTTGGTTATTATGTTTTGAGTGTCTAGAGTGAGAGTGGCTCTAAGTGGGTGGTCAGTGCACAAAGGGGCACCAGGATAGCCCTCGTTAGAGTGTGATTAATAAGTGAAAACTTAAGTAATTAATTAGGGGTTGGGTAGAATCACATTAAAAGGATAATTGATGCCTCATCTGCCTTTTTAGTGCTATCACAGGCTAAAGGGGATTGAGAAGGCCGTGGTTGGCAAGATCGTTGCCTTGTCTTCACGAAAGGTTAACGGTTCCACATGAGCAACCCTATGGAGTGGTTCCTTGAGATAGGTAGCCTGGATAACCATAGATGGAGGCGGTTCCTAGTGCTTGGTTGCCTGGATAATCTGTCAGTAGATGGAGGCAGCACCTTGTAGTAGGTAGCCTAGAGAATCCATGTTAAGCCATGCGATGAAACTCTCCTCTAACACTCATTATGTTGTTACTTTGGAAATCCTCTTGAAGTGGTTCTTTGTCTTGAATTGATGAAACACAGTTGTTTGAAATGATTTATGGTTTTAACCTATTTTTTCTTTGGTCTACTTTGTGGTCTTGTATGATCTCATCGATATTTGACTTATGACCTTGTACCCTTATGGTACTATGATATGATGCTATTGTATTGTTTAAGTGCAATTTGGAATTGTATTATGTTTATTAATTCAGTTTGATTTGGAAGTGTTTCATGATCATCCTTTGGTTACTTGTTTATTGGTCATTGCTTTGATTTGTGTGATGGGATTTGTGATGTTGAGTTGTTATGTTGACTCTTGGATATGGTTGATTATGTCATTGTAATTCCTGAGTGTTATGATACTTTGTATGATGTGAAGTTTTGTGGTTCCCTGTTTGGATGATCTTGGTTGAGGACTCTTTCTTGTTAGCTCCTAGCACGGGGGGTAGGTCTTCAGACTCACATGGTTGGGTGGAACGTGCTAAGCACCCCATTGGGTTCCCAGTGGAGGATTGAGAGGTGTGGATTGGTGCTGTTGTAGCGACTCCAGAGTTGTATCTGTTTTGGAATCAGTCATAATATTGTGCATCATGTTATCTTGTGTATGGGTTCCATTCATATTTGGAACACTTTTGTATCATTGTACTTCTTAAACATTGTACTATAATGTAATGTTAAGCTCTGTGTGGATATTGGCCATGGAGGTTGTTATTCAATGCGTTAAGTTGATCTTGCATATGTGGTATTTATTTGCACAGATGGTTCCTTATCAATGAATTTTTTAGGTATGTGTTATATTTGTTATTGTTTACTTTATATCTTTGGATTTTATTCTTTATTGCTGTTATATGGATCTAAGTCACGTAATGACTCTTTGTGTACCCCAAGGGATGTATGTGTTAATGAATCTATCTAAATGAAATTCATGTTATGACTTAATGTGTATTACATGTATGTTATGTTTTCTAAAAAAAAAATGTGCTGTAATTATTGTGTTGTTGTCCTTTGGGGTTCGCACGGCGGGGCATTACAATCCCTATAGCCTGAGCCTCCATTCACTGTATTGGCCACTTTAGTGGCCACGTGTGTAGTTTGCTGAGTGAGATGTCCTGAAAGTGAACTCAATGCTCCTAGTGTAGATAACATGGTTTGCTACTAAAATGTAGTGGGAATACCAAGAGAAGGAGGAGGAACAAGAGGCGCAACTGGAGCACGTCGCTGAGGATTGACACGTGCTCCTAGTCTATGTTGGGGCATGCCACGCCAAGCTCCCTGAAATGACCTCATATCAAAATAGTTGGGTTTTTTACCCAACTCAAACTTAGCCCATAACTTTCTCAAAAAATATAAGGGCACCTCACTGTTGCCATGTGGTGGAGTATCAAACACCATCCACCATCTCTCCCAAAAAATTGCAGCTATCTGCGGGTGCCTACACCATAAAATTGAAATTCTTTTTTTTGTGGGTGGTATTGGTTCGTTTGTTTGGGGGTTCACAAAATATTGGCACATAGCTTGTTTAGTGATTTTTAGGTCATTGATTTCTTTATATGATAGCCCATCTGCATAGAATTGTCTCCTCTCTTCTCTCCATTGATGGAACCTATCTAGGTCTGCATCGATAGATCGAACAGAATCGACAATAGTTTGCATCATAGATGCAAACCGTGTGAGATGTGGAGGGATTCTAGTCTCATTTTTTATGAGATCTATGTTCCCTTGAATCATAACTAAGTTGGCTCGAATATTCTCTCTGAGTTGATTTTGGTCAAATGGAGGAGGGGGTGGGGGCTCAGGTGGTGGAGAATGTGGAGGTGAGTGAGGCATATCCTCATGTGGTGGGGTGGGGTGTGCACCAGGATCTATAGGAATTTCTGGATTAGGCATGAAATCCTCTAAAGTGAAAAGTGGATCCATGGACGAGAAATGATATGGCAACTGCATGTTAAACAATTAAAAAATATATATCAACAAACTAATTAAATAATGCACACAATTTCAAAGTTATTTAAAAATCACATTGAACATGCACAAATTCAAAATATATTTCATTTGAAGACCATTCAATTTATAACATTAAAAAATCATAGCATTAAAAATTCATATTATAAATGAGAGTTGAATAGAAACCGATAGTCACTTAAGAACTATAAATGAGAGTTGAATAAAAACAGAAGGTTAGTAGAACAAGTGATGAAAAATATTGAAAATCATTGAAGACAATTCATAAATCAATCATGAG
Organism: Sequoia sempervirens; assembly: GCA_007258455.2. NCBI lineage: Eukaryota > Viridiplantae > Streptophyta > Pinopsida > Cupressales > Cupressaceae > Sequoia > Sequoia sempervirens. The sequence continues at coordinate 33,260 of VDFB02060349.1, read as the reverse complement.
AAATTCCATATAGGGATAGTAATTAAGATACATTGAATTATTATCCAAGTGACTCCTACAATACCTATTTTTTATAAGTTTTAAGTGTCTCTCTTGGAACCTATGGTTTGTAATTCATGTACAAATTAGAGTTAGGGTTGGGGTTAGGGTTAGGGATAAGTTTTAGGGTTAGGGTTATAGATAATTAGGGTTAGGGTTAGGGTTAGGGATAAGGTGAGGGTTAGGCTTAATATTGGGGTTAAGGTTAGGGTTAGAGTTAGAATTAGGGTTAGGTTTGGGTTAAAATTAGAGTTATTTTTTGGGCATAGGTTTAGGGTTATGGTTAGGAAAAGGGTAAAAATTAGAGTTACGATTGGGGTTAAGGTTAAAACATGAGTTAGGGTTGAGGATAGGGTTCAGGTTAGGGTAAGAGTAAGAACTAGAGTTAGTTTTGGGGTTAGGGTTATGGTTAAGGTTAGAGCTAGGGTTAAAATTATGGTTAGGGTTAAGGTTAGAGATAAAATTATGGTTAAGGTTAGGGTTATGATTAGAGATTGAGTTAGGGTTAGGGTTAGTGTTTGGGTTAAAATTAGATTAAGGGTTATGGATAGGGTAACAATAAGAATTGGAGTTATGGTGGGGATTAGGGTTATGGTGAAGGTTAGTGTTAGGGTTAAGATTAGGGTTTGGGTTAAGCTTAGAGATAGAATTAGGGTTAGGGTTAGGGTTATGGGGTTGAGGGTGAAGTAAGTCTCTAATTTCTCCAACTGGGCCTGAGAAAAATCTTGTCACTACAATCAAACTTAGGTGCATAAAGTTTTTTAGCTTACTTTTTATCTCCCTATTCTTCACTTTCTATATTCCTTGCTCATTTCTTGTAGATGGAACTTCTTACCATATTGAAACATTTTTCAAAAGATAAGGCTTCTCTCATATATTTTCATTGATTCAAATATTTTTCTATTAATCTATATTGTTTCTCCTTAATAGATTATTCCTAAGGGATGAGGGGAATGGTTTCAAATTCTTCTTCATCTTCCTATAAAACATGGGGTTTTAGGAATTCAAAAGGGTGTCACATGTTGCTCTACTATTTTTTTTTGTTGATTTTTCCCTCCTTTTGGGATTTTTTATGATTAAATATTCAACCAACTTCCTAGAATTAGCCCATTTGACTCCTTTAGTCTTGATTTAGAATTTGAAAATTCTTTTAGAAGAATTCCTCTTTTTCTCCTTACCCTTTTTTCAATAAAATTTTATGATATCCTAAAATATTTCTTATTTCTCATTGGACTTACGAAAATAAAATAGGGAAATGACTATAATATTTAAGTATGTTATGAGTGCCCTAGTTATGGGGCCACTAGTGTTATATAATAAAGAATGTAATTTTAAAGTGGCATTGATAAAAAGGTTTGTACATGTAGGTTTATTTTGGAGCTTGTAAAAAGGAAAGAAATTAAAAGATAGCTATTTAATTAAATCCTAAGATTGAGAGTGGTATTCTTGTTTATCCATTAATTTTACTTGAATAGATTGGACACCATATTTTCCTATCACTAGAGATTAGAGGAGGGAACCCCATTTATTTCCATATATAGTTAATGGATGAAAATTCATAAATCAATCATGAGAAATTCCATATAGGGATAGTAATTAAGATACATTGAATTATTATCCAAGTGACTCCTACAATACCTATTTTTTATAAGTTTTAAGTGTCTCTCTTGGAACCTATGGTTTGTAATTCGTGTACAAATTAGAGTTAGGGTTGGGGTTAGGGTTAGGGATAAGTTTAGGGTTAGGCTTAAGATTGGAGTTAGGGTTAGGGTTATAGATAATTAGGGTTAGGGTTAGGGTTAGGGATAAGGTGAGGGTTAGGCTTAATATTGGGGTTAAGGTTAGGGTTAGAGTTAGAATTAGGGTTAGGTTTGGGTTAAAATTAGAGTTATTTTTTGGGCATAGGTTTAGGGTTATGGTTAGGAAAAGGGTAAAAATTAGAGTTACGATTGGGGTTAAGGTTAAAACATGAGTTAGGGTTGAGGATAGGGTTCAGGTTAGTGTAAGAGTAAGAACTAGAGTTAGTTTTGGGGTTAGGGTTATGGTTAAGGTTAGAGCTAGGGTTAAAATTATGGTTAGGGTTAAGGTTAGAGATAAAATTACATGGTTAAGGTTAGGGTTATGATTAGAGATTGAGTTACGGTTAAGGTTAGTGTTTGGGTTAAAATTAGATTAAGGGTTATGGATAGGGTAACAATAAGAATTGGAGTTATGGTGGGGATTAGGGTTATGGTGAAGGTTAGTGTTAGGGTTAAGATTAGGGTTTGGGTTAAGCTTAGAGATAGAATTAGGGTTAGGGTTAGGGTTATGATTAGAGATAGAATTGAACTATGAATCTAACTCTAACCCTAATCAAACCTAACCCTAACCTAACCTTAAACCTAACCCTAAAAGAAATAAAATCTTAAATATAACCCTAATTTCAAACCTTAACCCTAATTCAATCCTAACTATAATTGAATTATAACCCTAATTAAACCCTAGCCCTATTTGAAACCTTAGCCTAACTCTAACCCTAACCAATAATCTAACCCCAACCCTAGCCATAAACCTAACCTTAATTTAATCTTAACCCTTATCCTAATTCTAAAGATAACCCTAACTCTAACCCTAATTCTAATTTTAACCCTAATCATAATTCTAACTATATTTGTTATCCTAATTCCAATATTAACCCTAATTATAATGAAAAAACTAATTCTAAATGTAACCTATTAAATTATAATTGTAATTAAACCCTGACTCTAACCTATTCTTAAATGTGATCTAGTTGATAGAAAGAATTTAGAGGAAGATGTTATGGATTGTCTAGTTACTAATGATGTAATTGGATAGGCTAATAGAATATCAAAATGACACACAAGAACTACTAAAATTGTATTAGGGTTTCTAATTTTAGCTCACCTAAGGGGAGAGAGGTCTCTAAGAGGTTTCTAGTTTTACGTTTTAGGGTTTAGATTTCTAAGTTATGTCCAATTTAGGTTTAGATAAAAGATGGTTTTCAATTTACAATTTAATGTTATTTATTTTTTAAATTCAATTTAAAACCATTAAAAATTGAAATAAAACGCATTAAACAAAAAAAAACTTAAATACTAATTAAAAAACAAAAAAAACAAGATACAAAGCAAAAAAGGGCAGAAATCAACCAACCTAGAGGTCTCAGAGGTCAGGTGTGTTGACGGGAGGAGCGAGCAACAACCTCGAAACGCGTATGCGCTCTTGCTTGACTTCTCTCAATTCGCCAAAAATAGTGGATAAAATGAAAAGCAAGCAGTTTATTTAAAAAAATAAATACTTTTCAAAAACACGTACGCATTTCAAAACGTGTACGTGTTACTAACACACACGCGTTTCATAACGCGTATGCGTTTGTAACGCGTACGCATTTCATAACGCGTACGCGTTTTAGGTTTGCGTACCCATTGCTGAGCGAGTACGCGTTCGAATTTAGGTTCGGGTACCCGTTCCGTAATGCGTACGCGTTTTATGCGAATTTTTTTTTGTTGCCCGAAATTTCTCCTCTTCGTGTACTCAACTTCTTGCTTTTACCCAAGAATGTCCAACAAGCACAATAGACAAAAGAATAATGATCGTTTCCCCATTCCTATCTCTCTAAATCCTTCATTCATATATCATCGAGAGGTCCTTGGAATGAGTGCAATAAGATAAATCAAAAGAAAAGATCAAGTACACAAACAAGCCAATGTTCTTCATACCTCTAGCCAAAGGGATTTGTTTTGATAGGATAAGAATCCAAAGTGATATCCAAAATGATGACCATTGTCGGAACGATATATCCTAGGACATGCATTATATAGGATGATGATGGTTTGATAAGTTGATTGATAGGCTGTTGATATAAAGTGGACTGACATGTTTGAAAATGATCAAGATTTTGATTTTGCATTTAACGGTTTGTTGCTTTGATTTTGATTTTGCATTTGAAGCTTACATTTTTGCTGATTGTTGTGCTTGTTTCTATTTGTTTTGCCAAAGGGTGAAGGTAACAATCAATTTATTATGGATGATTCATTATTGCGGGTGAAAGCGAGATGAGACAAATGGATTTTTTGAATATTTGGATGTTTTTGATGTTTTTGGAATGTTTTGAGACTTTTTTTGGTATTTTTGAGATTTTGCAAATGTTTTCATTTTTTGATTTTTCAAATGTTTTTGTGTTTTTTAAGATTTTATGAGTTCTTTTGGATTTTGATGTTTTTTTAATGTTTTTGGATTTTCATGTTTTTCGAATGTTTTTGGATTTTGATGTTTTTCAAATGTTTTTGGATTTTGTTTTTTTGAATGTTTTTGGATTTTGTGCCTCGAGCGCTGATCAAAGATTAGCCTTGCCTACGTTTAAGCTTAGAGACAAGGTAGTTTATATTCCAATGTTTTTTTTGATGTTTTTCTAGTTTTTTGAGTGTTTTTGGATTTTGATATGATTTGGATGTTTTTGGATTTTCGCATGATTTTGATGTTTTGGATATGGACATGTGTGACAATATCAGTGATCTGTTTGGGATTTTTTTGAAGACCAAGCTAATATGGATTGATCGAATCGATGGATTGATGATGATGATATCATTGTTGAGGATACACAATAATGGAAGGATTGATTGATCAAGAATGATGACGATAACATTGTTAAGGATATACAACAATGCAAGGATTGATTGATTGGGATTGATGATGATAACATTGTTGAGGATACACAACAATGCCAGGATAGTGTTAAGCAACACAAGGATATCCCGAGATGATTATTTTTTGATTGGATTTGATTGATCATGATTGATGAGGCTTGATTTGGAACAAAATTTGTTCAAATTATTTGATGTGATGTTTGAAGTGAAACTTAGATATGACTGATAGTGATTATTTGGATTGATGTTCGATGAAAGATGAAGCTTGATAAGGAACGTCTTCTCGTCCAAATATGCCATGGGCTAGTGATTTGGATTTTTTTCTCACAAGTGGTGGACCAATTTGATTTTACGTTTTCCAATGTTTAGATCACCACATTAGTTGGAGGATATAGATCAAGATTTATTCCCAAAGAAAGATGTAAATATCTGCTCCCAGTGTCTAGCAATGTATGGAATGTTATGGATAGATGCCTGGATAGGTATATGGATGGATGGATATGGTAAGTACACAACGGATGCCAGGGATTATCTTGTAATAAGGTAAGGTGTTCAGATAAAGAATGCTCATTTGGATAATGCTTCATGGCTCAAATAATGTTGCATAGGATAAGATCAATGAAAATGGCCCATGTCAAAATGTTTACAATAAGCAAGTGTAAAGTGTGCCCCAAACTTTCATCAAGATCAAGATAACTCAGGTGATGGACGTAGATGGATAAAAAAGGATTGGATAAATGGTTCATGGATGAATGGATTTATTATGGATGGGATGAGATGCTTTCAATTGAACTGGCACACGTAGATGCTTGATTCCACACATGATGCCTATTTTCCAAGTTTTCATCATGGTCTTGCCCAAATCACCACACATGCAGTTTTCACAAGAGGACGATTTTTTTTTCTTTATTATTTTCAATCCTTTTTTCTAGTTTTTTTGGATTTTCATATTTTTTTATTTTTTTTATTTGTTGAAAGATTTTAAGCTCATGTTAATTCACAAAGTGTTGCTAATGTAGATGCCCCTGTCATAATGTGCCATCGATATCCTGCTTGAAGAAGCTGCTTTGCCAAGATACATGCACTTGAATACAACTTTTGAGATTCCTAATTTGCTTTATTGATATCAGGGTTAACTCTATCTTTGTGCGTACATCATGATAAAGTTCCTTCTAAATCCTTATGATGAAGGATCGTTGCCAATACATGGTCAATGTGAGAATTGGATATCATGCGTGGAGGCATGGATGAAGTGTGTTTAGGGATAAAAGATGGATTGGTTGACAGTTTGGAATCTTTGACTCTCCAAACTTGGGAAGATGAGCAATGATGGGTGGATACGAAAGTATGCATGGAATTAGGACCAACTATTTGATACACTTTGTACGTCGCTTGAAAATCCTACTTTTTCTTTTGCGGACATTTTTGATGCATACTTTTCCCTTTTTTATTTTGCCCCATAGTTTCTTTGACTGATGGAGTTTGATAGGGATGATCTTTCTTTGTATTTTTTGGCATCCATTTGTACTTTATTTGTCCATTATGCTTTCCAAATTCTTTTTCTTTGATAACATTCTTCGTAATTTGATTCAATTCTTTCTTTTGATGTTGGTCCCAATTCGTGGATGGGGTGATGGGTGGATGAAGATTCATGACATGGCTAGTTGTAGTATTGACACTAGTTCCATCATAAGGACTCTTCATGCTCCCTATGTTGACGTTTACCTAAGACATAGTTGCCCCCAGTATTGTGGAATTAGTACCTTCATGCTTTGATTCTGCCTATTCCGAGAGCTCTTGTTTAGAATGCCTTCTCTGATAAATTACCACTGTAGATGATGTTATTTCCATTTGCTACTCCGCTAACTCTGGATTAGACTATTCAGTTTGACTTGTTTCCTTGAGTGGATAATGTTGGATTTCTTTATTCATGATGTCCTTAGTATGAATTTTTGATATATCAAATACTGTTGTTGACAACTCTGTTTGATTGTAGGAATCAATAACCTTCTCTTTTTGTGTAATAATATTAGGAGTAAAGGAATCATGTTCTAAATGAAGATCATCTATGTGTCCATCTGCAAAAAGCATCTCATGGGTAGATGGAGGAGTATCTGCTACATGGACATGATCATATTTCATAGATAAGAGAGCGTCCATTAGATTATTGTAGTATCTTGAAAATACAAATTCTTGATCTTGACCGATTTTGGAGTTGCTTTTGACATGATTTGGATCAAGTTCCTGACATGGGTCAGTTTCAAAGAATGGATTGGTTACAAAGGGTTCTTGGACATCCTCATTAGGCATGGTTCAACATCCTCTTGATATTTGAGTGAATTTGGATCAAGTGTCGAGTTGAGGATACTTTTAGTATTTGTAACCATGAGGTCAAAGGGGGTCAACATGTCATGGAAAGGACCATTGCTAGACCTTGGTGAAAGATTTTGATCATGATTTGGAATGAATTCTTGAGATATGTCCTCTAACTCATAAGGTGATGTAGAGACATTTTCAACATGATCATAGGTCAACAAATCATGCATTATGTCAATAGGATCAAATAATCCTAACACTCCTTGAAATAGATCACTAAAAAGTGGATCTTGATGTATGGTGAGTTGATCATCGGATGGGGTGGAAACATCTTCAAGGTGCTCATCAATGGAGAGATCTTGATGATTTTTTTCAACAATTATGGTGGAGGGATTTCCAATGTCTTCAACCATAGGGTCAAATGATGTTGACATTTCTTGAATTGGATCATTGTTGGTTGATGGATTTTGATCATGATTGAAAACTAACTCTTGACATATGTTGATTTGATCTTCGAACGAGATAGAAACATCTTCAATGTGCTCTTTGATGGACAGATCTCGATAATTGCTTTCAACAATTGTGGTTGGGAGATTGTCAATACTATCACCAGTGGTTGAATGTTCATCATTATCCCCAACAGTTATCATTTTTCGTGTTTGTTCTTGTGTTTGTTGGGCAGTTTGAGAGGTTTGGGCAGTTTGAGAGGCTTGGACAACCTAAGAGGCTTGTTGCGTTTGTTGAGCTTTTTTTTTCTTGTTGTATGGCTAGATATTGTTGGATGGCCTTTTGGTAGGCCTGGTGAGATTGTAGCGCAATGTTATATTGTCTTGCTGCATTTGGTTTTGGTGGTAGTGGTGGCAGATTCAAAATCATTTTGGATGTAGTGACAAGTCATTGAGATACATTTGGAGTGATAGTGAGGGTTTGAGATATGATGGGATTGATTGAGGTGATAGGAATGGTTAGAATGATCAAGGTGATAGGTCTTTGGGACACCATATTTTAATTTGTTAGGATTGATGTTGTTATTTGATTAGATACCATCTGTTGGTGTGATTGCGATGGTATATTCAAAGGATTTGATTTTATGGCTTGATTGGTGTTAGGTGGATTGATTTGGATGGAGTGATTAGTGCTAGGTAAAGGGGGAAGCCCTAAACCAAGGAATGATGTTGATATGGGTAATGGTGGTGGAGATGTCTCTTGGCGCAATGACTCAACTATTTTGGTAAGTATAGCAATTTGATCTCACCAAATTTGATCTTGATTTCGATCTTGACTCCCTTGATATAGTTGATTTGGTTTTTGTTCAAGCAAATTTGGGATGCATACTTGTTGTTTTTGAATGGGATCATGGAAAATTTGATTTTGGACAATGTTATGATTTGGGATGATGTTTAGATTTGGCATGATGGGTTGGAATTGACCATTGTTAATGTTGGGAATCACATTGCCTTGATTTAGGTAACTTTGATTTTGCATGGTGTTACCTTGACTTGGAGTTGTTAACATCTTGTTTGGATTTTGAACAATATTCGTATGATTTGCAAACATATTTATCCCAATGATTTCCAGATTCATGTTTGGAAAACTTGTACTTGGTACATTCTCATTTGGCATGTAGGGATTTGGTGGGATGAGGTTGTTCGTTTGAAGGCTCATGTATTGATTGTTCGGTTGGTGGATTTGTAGGTTTGGACTTGGATTTAAATCTACCATTGGGAAAGGTTTCCCAAACTTTGATTTGGGCATACTCACATTTGTTGTACTATTGAAATTTGTCAAAGGTAATGATCCCATGTATGGTTTGTATAGATGTGAGTGTTGATAATCAATCAGCGTTGTAAGGATTTGATGGGTTAGTTGACTTGGATTACTAATGATGTATGGATCAAGTTTATATTCCATGTTCTTGTTTTTTGACCTTGTTGTAAAAGTGACCTTTAAGGTTCTTAAGACCAATGACGAGATGAAGGATGAAAAGGGGAAATGATATGTGTTGAACTTTTAGGGACTTTGGATCAATGCTAGACTTAGGGTTTGATTTTGATTGGTTTGATTCGGATAATGAATTTGTAAACCCTAAGATGTGATCTTAGGATGAATTTCTTCAAAGGATTGTTGATTTAATTAAATGTATGAGAAATGATGCATTCCCACACACCTAACTAAACAAATGATTTTGATTTGATTTAAGGATGTACCCAAGTCTAGATAATGATGTTTCCAAAGTTCTAAAGTTGTTTGGTGGGATGGGATGACAAATGTTTGGAATTTGGATGAAGTGTTTGATTTTATCCTAAATGAACCTAGGAAGGACTTGTTTACGAGACCAAGATAGTGAAGAACATGCCTTTCTCTAAGAGTAATTCAAAATCAAAAGACCAATGTTTTCATGAAAACCATATGACCAAAAGATTCCAAGCACATGTGTGGGGTCCAATTGATTTAATCTTTGCTTAATGAGTTATTTTTATCACAAAAACTTCTTGATTAGGTTTTCAACTGAATGTCCAATGTCCTAATTTTCTTTCATCCCACAAAATGCATTATGTGGAAATTGAGGAAATCAAGGAAAAGGTTTCCTAATGTTGACCTTAGTAGGAGAAAATTGAGATGAAATCCAAATGCTTAGAAGCCTCTAAGAATAAAATCCCAAGGGAAAGCAATACCATGTGAATTTTTTCAAGGATATTTGCTTCTCCTAAAGGGTTTGAGATTTGATGCTCATGTTGAATGTTGGTTTTCCAATGTTTTCGATCAAAGCACTGTGTTTCCAAACTGACTCACAAGCAATATAACATCCTAGCTCAATTGGTACATTTTTCTTGGCGGGCTTGCCTCATGCCCTTCATAGTAGAAGAGATGATTTTACATGCAACCAAGGAAAAAATATAAAGGTATGTTAAGAATAAAGTCTTAACCTCTATATTTTAACCAAGATCAGACATGGCAAGTAACTTCTTGGAATCTAAGTTCCAATGCACCACTTTGATAAACTCGGTGAATGAGTTAATAGGCCACTACAAACAAGGTTTTTATTTCGGACTTTCCATTAATGGAGATTGACCCATACGGCGAGAGTCCCCTTTCGGATCCATCTTGTTGAAATCAACCGCATGATATTGGTGTTTACTCCAATACCCACATTTATATCCCAGTTGGAAATACTCTCGGGTTTAGAGTGTTACTGGTTGAGTCATTCCCTTGGGTGAGTACTTTTTCCCCAAGGCAGGCCCTCTAAGATAGACAAAAGTGAGTAAACATATTAATAGTTCAATCGACCTTCGTTTAGAAACAAAGGGAGAACACATGCAATAGGTTTACTCACACTCGCACAATGTTTTGTTCAATTTTTAAACCCAAACTGAAGTGTGGAGGCAATCTTTTATGCAACTTAATGTCATCAAAAATACTTTTGATTCTCAAGATCATTGTGAAATGTGAGAGAAGTGCATATGCCTGTTTAGATGAGATTACTTTGCATAAGAGATTACGAAACACGAAAAACACATGTTCATTTTAAGCCTCAAAGAAATGATGAATTTGTTTTAAGCATCAAAAAATGAAGTGTGAAGTTGCTTGTTCAATTTTAGCCAAATCCAAAAGCTAGTGAGTTTCTAGGGTTTAGTTTTAAACCAACTTTCAAAAGATCAAACAACGATTGTTTTTGAACCCAAATCAAAAGCAAGTTTTTCTAAAATAGAAAATGAAATTAGGAAATGAATGCCTCAAGTTATTGCAATAAGCATTAAAAAATGATTTTCCAAGTTCAAGTCCCCACTTTCAGATTCAAATTTGTCATTATTTGATTCCTACGTGAGAGCAACCATCGTCGTTTCCCAACGCCACCAGCAAATAGTACAAAGTTATTAGAAATAAAATGACCCATCAAATCTCTTATATATCAATGTGTTAAACATAAGTTGAAAGTTAAAACACAACTTTCCCTCAGCTTGCAATAGTAGATGTATAATAAATAGCAAGCAAAAGGCAATCGACGACTTCCAAAAAGTGGCCCACTTATGACATATAGCTGAATTCTAAAATTTCAAAATCAAAGCTTTGTCTCCAAATACTACAGATGATGATAATGATTTCAAATCTCTCCAAATATTTGTTAATGGCATTTAAAGACTACAACTTTGAATCCATTTGACTATTGATACTTGATGGATAGTTCCAGAGAAAGCAAATTTCCCTTATTGACTATGATCACCATCATGAGGGGGTGATATGGAATGGGATGTGACAATATACTCATGCATTTGCATAAGAGATTCAAATCTCAACCAAAGAAGCATTAAGAAGTGACTTCTCTTAATAAATGCACAAATGCCTAGGCTTGATTCTTAATAAAGTGATTTCTCTTAATAAATGTAGTGACATTAAGCACTAAGAAGTGCAACTCGTAGCTAATTCAAACACCATTAATTTTAAACAATCCAATGCAGCAGTATAAATGTAGTGACAATTTAATCAATGTGACATTACTGCAAAGATATTAATGCAACACAATCTGATTCAAAGCATTTGGAACTTCAGTTTAAACTGTAGTTTCAATAACTTAAACGCCCAACCATCATTGATGATGATTGTAAGGTCTAGATTCAATCCATTGAGCTTAGAGAAAATTCCCTAGAGGGAAGAACACATCTATACCATTCTGATAGTATATCTGACAGGGAAGCTATGAAGTGTATACAAAAACCTTTTCAAAACATATTAATGACTTTCACCCAAACTTGCATGTTTTCAAATCTTTTAGAATCACGAAAGCAATGTTTTAGAAAAAACCTAAAGGTGCACATTTAAAAACATGACATATACCTATTCCATATTGGATTGGTGTCAAATGTGCCAATGACCCTTTCCCAATCCTTGCTAAACTCAAATGATGAAATGCAATGGTGAAGAGCAAAATTTGTTCTCAATTTAAGAGAGTAACTTTGCATGAGAGTGTAGATGAAATGCTAAGATTGTAGAGGATTTGTTGGAGGATGAAGCCTCTATTTAAAGATTCTCAAGTTGAAAGAATGCTTATGAGAGAGCAATGTGGGATAAAGATTTAACCAATGAGATGAGGACACTTGTCAACTTGTGATAGGTTGAGGAATGAGCACATTTTGGTCAATGTGCCAAAGAGGGGGAGATTCAAATTTGAATTTGAGAGTTAAATGTTGAGTTTGACCTTTGCAAAGGGACATGTAAGAGACATGTAAGGCCTCATAAATGCTTTGTTGAGTGTACATGTCCACTTGTTTTTGAATTCAAACTTGAGTGAATATTCCATTTTTATGCCATGTTGATGGAAAATGCTGATTTTATAAATGAATTAAAATGATTTATTGGTGCAAGTGGTAAAAGCTAGAGGATGTGATGGGTGGTTAGATTAGGGTAATCAAGATTACAATAGCTTAGATGATGTTTAGGTGCTTTGACCCATTTCACGTGATTTCTTTGATTTATTTAAATCAAAAAGGGATAGAAGGTGATTTTTATATTTAATTAAATAAATGCTTGATTTATTTAATCAAGGAGGGTGATGTCAAGATCAAATTTGATTTATTTAATATAAGTTGGTGACTTTAGGAGATTGAAAAATAAACTTGATTTATTTAATGAATGGATGAATATGACCTAATCAAATGCATGATGCTAATTTTGCATGTCTACATTACTCATGGAACAATAGAGATAGTAAGGAAAATAAACCCTTACCTTATGACAGAAGTGGTTGAGAAGGGAAAAGTGGTAGTCGTAGACCCTAGTGAATCTACCGTCTAGGGTAATGTATTTCATGATGATTCTGAGCACTTTTCTCCATAACGACTTAATTGAATCAACTTCAAAGTAGATTTTGGAGACTTATATCAGCTTAGTCTTCTCCTTATCTTTCTTAGGGAATCTAATAATCGCCTCATCAGAGAACTTTCTATCAAAAAATAATTTCATTCCCTCAGTTGACATGTCGGTGACTTCCCATATGAGGTTCTCGTCCACCTTAACCTTCCTCCCGAAAAGAGTCATTTCTCCATTCTTCCAGTTTTTCTCAAAGTACTTAGTGGCCTTCAAATTAGGCCCATGAAGCTTTTCAATGAATGGGAGCAGCCCGCCATATTAAACTTGTCTCCATACCTTAGGGTTCCTCTTATGCATTTCATAACTCTTCAGCTCCACCCTTTTCTTGTCTCCTCCCATTGTCACAAGCACCTCCCTAAAATCTCTACCAGAGCAAGAGTCCTAAAATAAAATGTTGCAACTGAACCAAATAGCCCACAAAACGTTCCAGTTCTTACTTCCAGTTAAGATAATAAATGCAACCCCATCAAATCTAATGATGTTGATGTACTCGACCCTACTCTCCATCATCAAAACAATTTGTTGCTTTCCCATCTGTGATATCATATTCAATTAAGGCCCTTGCATCAGTGCCCAGACCCTTGAGATTCTGACACATGACCAACCCCTTATGTTTAACCCCCTCATTAGCAAAAAAATTGGCCATGTTGTTGGCTTCCCTACAAGAATGAGATATTTTTACTTTATCAAATTCTGCTAAAATGGATTTAGCATCTTTGATCCAGCTCTTGATAGTCCATGAGGGAGGGGACTTTCCTAGGAGGCAATCAATAATGTTTTTTGAGTCTTCTTCAAGCCATAAATTTTTAAAATTTAGACTAAGCGCTAATTTAATCTCTTGAAAGGCTTTAATATCTTCAAGCACGTGGTTAGTTTGAGATCTGAGGGGGATCACCACCGCTGCTAAAAAAATTCCATTTGAGTCCCTAATCACACCTCCACTTCCAGCCAACCTCGGGTTTCCCTTAGCCACACCATTGAAGTTGGCTTTAATCCAACCACTCGGAGGAAAACTCCAGCATACCCCTTTCCCAATCTTTTTTAGTTGGTTTAGAAGCCCTTGACACATCATTTTTAATCTTCCACTCCTTAGCTATCTTTAAGTCATATGGAGATCACACCATAGCCTCTAGTTTATTCTCTTGCTGAGGAATGATATTAAAATTTTCCACAATTAGCCTGAAGATTTTTTCAAACACATTGTTCTCTGAAGTTTCCTTATCCCTGAAAAGTCTATTATTTTGTTCCTTCCACACACCCTAGGCTATATAAGGGAAAGTGAAAGCCCATAATCTTTGAATAAAAGGATTCAGAGAAGGAGCTTTCCATTAAGAGAAAAAATCTTCAATAGAATAAGGAAGCACCCATGAAATGTTCCAGAGAGCTAGAAACTTACCCCATATAGCAATAGTAAACATACAATGGAGAAACAAGTGATTAGCAGACTCTGCCTCATTCTTGCAAAGATAACATCTATTAGGTATTTTGAAACCATGCTTGCAAAGATTGTCAAATGTAAGCACTTTATTTTGAAGAAGGATCTAGAAAAAAATATTGACTTTAGGGGTCAGATGTTTTATCCATGCTCTGGTCAAGAAAGGAGAGGGGGCTTGAGAGAGGGACATTAGAGATATAGTCAAAGAAAAAGAGTAGTTGCCTGAGGGGTTATTTTTCCAGACTAAAGGTCATCCTACTAATTCAAACCCATCCTAACATCCATCAGTGATGAGTGAATCGAGGCAAGCTCTGGGCTAACCTCGTACAAATCCACCCAGCCCCCATCATGCCAATAGTCCTTGACTTGAGTACCAAAAGTCATTTTGCAAATTTCAACCCACCTATTAAACCTTTCATTGTTAATTAGGGGCTCCTTTAGCAACCGTTTGTCCTCCCAGAACCTGGCTTGATTTCCACTTCTTATATTCCACACAACATCTAAGTCAACAATATTTTTCCTAGTAATCATATCATTCCAGCAAGCTAATCCATGGGGCAGAAATGGAGAATCCAGCAGGACCTTAAGGGATCCACAATTAGCCATATATTTACTTTTTAAAATCTCTCCATTCCCCATAAGATGAAAAAGACCTCCAAATTTGTTTAGCAAGAAGCATCTTATTCATCATTTTGATCTTTCTTAGACCCAATCCTCCCATATTTTTTGGCCTATAGACAAGATCCCATCCAATAAGAAGCATTCTCTTTATTTCCTCAACCCCTGAACAAAGAAATATTTTTTGAAATTTTTCAATAGCATCCACAAATTTAGCAGGGATTTTGAACAGACTTAAGGCATAAATCGGAAGGTTCTGAAGATAAGCTTTGAGGATTTGGATTTTTCCTGCTTGACTGATAAGAGCTCCTTTCCATCCAGTGAGATTTTTGCTGAACCTATCAACCAATGAACTCCAAAAGGATTCAGGAGGTTTAAGGCCTAAGGGAAATCCAAGATAAATAGAAGGTAAGGAATCCACTCTACATCTAAGGATTCTATAAATCTTGACATGTCTATGATCAGGGGTGTTAAAAAAGAAAAGAGAACTTTTATGTTTGTTGACCAATTGACTAGAATCCCTCTCATACTTGTCCAAAATTATTTTCAGATTCTTAGCTTTAGTCACAGTAGATCTCCCCATCAGCATGATATCATCAACAAACTATTGATGTGAGCAAATCAGATTACTAGAAGAGGTCCTTAGTCCAACCAAAGACCCCTGATCAATCAATCTTTTCAAGTTTCACCCAAGACATTCAGCCATAATAGTGAACAAGATGGGGGAGATTCAATCTTCCTGTCTTAAACCTCTTGAATTTTGAAAAAAAAATGCGAAGGGGATCCATTCACCATAATAGAAATAGAAATTGTTGAAACAAGTTGATCCACCATTTGAAGGATTCTATTGTTGAATCCAAATTCCCTCATGATTTTCAATAATAATTTTCAGTCCACATGGTCATAGGCTTTCGAAATATCCAGCTTAAGGAGAAAACCTTCAGTTTTGGATTCCACAAGGGAATGGATATTCTCATGGATAGTGACAATAGAATTGAGGATCTCCCTTCTAGGAACAAATCCATTTTTCTAGGGAGAGATCAATGAAGGAAAAATTATGGGAAGCCTAGATGTCAAAACCTTTGAAATGATTTTGTAGAAAGAATTACAAAGGCTTATAGACCTGAAGGCTTCAAACTCTACCGCTCCAAGTTTCTTGGGAATAAGAACCAAAAAGGTAACATTTAGTTCCTTTAGGAGACTTCTTGACCCAAATAACTCTTTGACTGCATTCACAAAATCCTCTTCAACAATCTCCCAGAACCATTGAAAGAAGAACATGGGAAACCCATCGGGGCCAGGGGTCGTATTCCCTTCAAATGAAAAAATATATTTTTTAATTTCTTCCCTAGAAGGAATAGCAGCAATCTTGGTATTATCTTCCTCCTCAACTAAATTAGGGATGGCCTCTAAAAGGTAATCTTTCTCTTCAAGGTTGATTCCTCTGCTCATTGAGAGGAGATTACTAAAAAAAGGACATATTGACTTCTAATGTCATCCTCCTCCTCAAAACGATTGCCATTACTTTCAATGTGAGAGATTCTATTGGAAGCACTGTGTTTTGATGCTAACAAATGAAAATATCTAGTGTTTTTATCTCCAACAGAAAGCCATTGAGCTCTAGATCTTTGTCTCCAAAAGTCCTCCCTGGCTATAATTTCATGCATTTTCACAAGCAACTCATTTTCTTTTTCCCTATTATCATCAATATATCCTTCCCTTTTGATTGTATCTTGAATCTCTTCCAACTCCATTTGAAGCTCATATTTGATTCCAAAAATGTTACCAAAGGTCTCTTTTTTGCATCTTCTTATTTTACATTTAACTTCCCTCAATTTCTTAGCCACCCTAAACATGGTGGTCCCAGGGATAGAAATATTCCACCATTTCCTTATTTCCTCAAATATCTGAGGATGGGAAAGTCACAATCTTTCGAATCTGAAGGGAAAGTTCCTCTTCCCCTTTAATGGATCTGCCACAAAAAATATAGGAAAGTGGTCAAAGCCCACCCTCAAAAGAGATTTTAAAGAATAGTAATAGTTTAAAAACCATTGACCTGAAATTAACGTTCTATCAAACCTTAATTGGATCAAGTCCTTACCAATTCTTCAATTGACCAAGTATAGGCGGCTCCCTACAAATCCAAATCAACCAGTGCCTAGTTATTCATGAAATCTAAAAGGTCCATTTTGCTTTCCATATTAACCTAGGAACCTCCAAACTTCTCGTCATCTTGAAGAGGGGCATTAGAGTCTCCCATAACGACCCATGAATCATTATTAAAAATCCTACGAAAGGTAATAAGCCTTTTCCAAAACAACTTTCTTGCTCCTTTCCCATTAGGGGCATAGATGTTAGACTGAATCTAGCAAAAATTGTCGCTGATATGGGTAAATCTGGTAGCCACATGATTAGTGCTCTCCAGCAATGCTTCACCTTTAATGAGATTCTAGTTCTAGAATGGGATAATTCCTCCTAAGGCACCTTCTGAGTTGTTTCCATGGACACCACAAAATTTAAACATCTTAATCCTTTCCACCTTCTCCTTAGGCATTTTGGATTCTTGGACAGGTAATATATTAGGTCTATGGTACCTAACAAAATTGTGTAGCACATTCTGGTTATGGAGGCTATTCAGGCCCCTAATATTCCATGACATGATCTTCATGTCTTATGAGGGGATTGGAGAATATTTGGGATGGTCTTTTGAACACCATCCACAATATCTTGGAAACTACCATGCTCCCTTCGCCACTTTACAAATTTTCTTCCTTGGTTGCTCTTAGTATCTCCACAATCTACCTTAGCTCTAGTTCTAATAGAGACTCCACTCAGGGTATTCTGTTGTTTGTTTTTCTTCTTCTTTTTCTTGGAAAAAAAGTTGGTGTCATCTCTATTTGTATCTTCTTGGATTTCCAACTCCCTCCCTAATTCCCATTCCTTATCAGACATCCTCCTTTGATCCAAGGGAAGGGTGTCCATCAGTCCATTATTACACTCGGTTGAATTTTTACTTGAGAGCTCTTGAGTCAGAATCATGTTCTCAAAGGTATCCTTGATATAATTCAGAGAGATAGTAGTTCTTGGAATCTGAAAAGAATCCATGCTAAAGGGGAGGCCTCCTCCACAAGTAGAAGGAGGAAGAGGAAATCCAAAATCTAGCATCAATCCATGAATAGGAATATCATCCAAACTTGGTCCCCTATCCTCCTTACCTTTTGATTCCTTTTCAAGGTTGTTGAAATAGGAATCCAGATTCAACCATCCATTTCCAATGCCTTCCAGTTCATACACTCCATCCTCCTTCATTCCAGATAAGTTCTCAGACTCCTTTCGTTGAGGCTCCTGAAAACCCAAATTTTCCTTGAAACCCACTACTTCATTGAACTTAGGGGCATTCACCCAAGCTTCAGGCTTCATACACCCTAACTCACCAATACAGGAGTTTTATTTTCTCTCTTTACCCTTCCCCTCAGGCTTCTTTCTCCAAACAGGCTTTGGATTAGGCAAAGGTTTCTCTTTCTCCTTGCTGACATTGAGTGGGAATTTCTTAGCCCAATACCATATTTTTCTGCATTTAAAGCAAGCAAAATAGATTGATTCAAACTCTATAGCTTGCATCCAAGTCCCCAAATTCGATTGGATATCAATAGAAGAAGGGAGGTCAGAATTCTGGGACACTCCAACATAGATTCTAGCAAACACAAGCCTTTTTCTAGCCGTTGTCATGGGATCTATTGACAAAAGCTCCACAAAATAGATAGCAATGCCATTGAAGACATCCTCATTCTAGTATTCCAAAGGAAGACCTGGAAGTCTACCCGAGACTAGAACATTCTAAAAAATGGAGTTAGAGAGGTCTAGATTAGAAATCCATTTCTTAAGGGCCAGGGAGGATTTCCCTATAACCCAAGGACTTCCGCTCCTAACAGCCACCATATCCTCATTGCAGGTAAACTCAAAAGCAAAGTATCCTTTGGGAAGTGCTGCAATAGTAACTCTTCCATTGGTTCTCCACTTATTTTTAATAAACTCCCTAACCACTTCAATATTTGGTCTGTGGCCCATAAACTTTCCAACCAACACTCTATCCATTAAGGCAATATTATGATCAATAACCAGATCAGGCACAGAGATGGAAAACTTACCTTTCACTGGGTTAGATATGTTGTGCACTAGAGGGAAAACCAATTTACCATTAGGCTTGACTCCAAACAGAGAATACCATGGTTTACGTTTAGCTCCTTCCCCTCCAGTAGCCCCCACCACATCAATAGTTTTATCCCCATTTTCTGCTTCAATAGATCCCATAGGGTTAGAAGGTTGGACACCCTTCCCCCCAGGTCCACTAGAATATTGTTTCTGACATCCTTCTTTTTTGAATCATCTTTACCTTTCTTACCACTCGAAACTTGCACTGATTCCACCTATGAATCCTCAAATCCTACTCCATGACCTACTCCATTGTTTGAAGATTCAAACTCCCGCTTTTCCCGCCCATGCTCCATCTCTTTTCCCTTGATGTAGTTGATATTGAAGTCATAATTAGATATCAATGTTGGAAGTGGATTCACTCTCAGAAGGGGGGGTGAATCAGAGTGAAATAATTTTAAATTTTGACTTTGAAACCACAATGAAACTTTTTACTAATTTTAACCCAATGCAGAAGATTTGTTTATGGAAGTGAACATTAATAGTTTAAATCAGATTAACATGAAAGTTGACTCACATATAAAATTCATATTAAAAGAATCATATGAGATTTCTCAATTAATGTGTGAACAATCTTATTTATGCTTTTGAAACAAAACTACAACTTTTCCCAAAGAAAATTTAACTTGCTTTACATAAGACTTTTTAAAATCAGATTTCAACAATTTACTTTGTATTACAGACTTGACCAAATTGACATTAATCTTTTGAACAACCTTAAAGTATCAGAGCATTGACCAACTAAATGAGCACATTAACATGAAACAAAATGAGAGACAAAATCACATCACATAACACAAAGATTTCCTGAGTGGAAAAACCCTCTTGGGGTATAAAAAACCACTCGCAAACTAATCCTTTTATTCATTCAATTTAGAGCACCAACTCTATTACAATGTGGAGCACTAACTCCATTACAATGTGGAGCACAAACTCCAATAACTTTTCTGAAGCACCAACTTTATCAAAAACTCAAGGTATTGCAACCTATTAGAACCTTAGAACTGCAATGACTATCTATAGTTAAAAAATCACAATAGGATACAAACTGATATTCTATAATACCCACTTCAAAATAATCTTTTTAATAAAACAAGAGATTAAAATAATATGAGCTCACTTTTCCTCTTTACATAATGATATCATAATAAACAATAGTTTGTTCAAAATAAATCATCTCATCACCATCTCAAGTGTCTTTGCAAAGATATATATATATATATATAATGTTTGTAAAATGGTTATTCATCTTGTCAAAAACCCATCTCCAATAACTGGATTTTATAAACTAGTAAACAATGTTGTTTGATCATGATACCCCTATGGGGGTTGGGGCCCTAGCTCGGTTGGCTAAATCTTTCCTATTGCAGGAGGTTGGTCACGAGGTCTAGTCTCCCCCACCCCCGTGGTACCGGAGGGCGTGTCGCGCCAGCGCTGCCGGTCACGTTAAAAAGTTTACCAGGCGCACTGCAGTTTATAGGGGGTCGTGCTACCCGATTCCTGCAGTCTAATAAAAAAATAAAAAATCATGATACCCCTATGGGTTAAAAGAATAACCATAGATATATCAATGAATTTCTACTGAAAATGATAAAACCCTTGAGCAGACTCGGGTTAGTGAAAAACATGATTAGTTGTTTACAAATTTTTCATATTCAACTTAATCACAAAAATAGTTACCTTTGAAGCTAGCACAAAACCTTCAAACTAAAAAAAAAATACCTATCAAGGTGGCCAAACTTTTACCAACTGATTATGCAAACTTCTTCTAACTTCCTCACTAGAACTCTTCTAGCTTTCAGCTTGAAAACTAGCTGTATACTATGATCTCAGTTTTTCCATGGCGGCGCAAGTAGGGTTTAGGTTTTTAATGTGAAATGAAAAACGTAACAATTCCTTTACCATCGAGTACTCAATGAAAAACAATAATCATTCGGAATCCACAAATGAAATTGTAATCATTTTGAGCTGCACCAAACACCGACACCATAATGTTATAATCAAGTGCAAAATCACTGTCCACATGTATTGCCAAGGAAATCATCATTCTAACATTCAACTATCCAAGTCACACATTAACTATATCACTACCCATGTGAATTCAAAATACCATAATAACTGTCCATGGCGAAGCATAAAATGTGACACATGTTTTGGATTCAAAAAATGTGATACCATTTGTGTGGATCGTGAAAATATGCAAATGGTTAAAACTAACACACACACATTAGCATGATTAGCACTTTAAAAAGATAGCAAATTATCAACATCCCTATGAAATAAATCAACATGCTTCATGATGCAATCAAAACAAGAAAAGGATTAGATAAACTAACTGAAAGCATACAATAAAACATGAAGTAAATCATATCTCATAGTGGATTGGTTCTTCTATGGAAATAATCCCTTTCCCAATCCTTGATAGATAAGCTAAATGATGAAATTTATTTGAAGATGATAATGATGGTCGACAAAATCAGTTCTTAGTTGAAGAGAGTGACTTTGCATAAGATTTTGTAGATCTGAAATGCTAAGATTGTGGAGTTGTGGAGGATTTGATCAAGAATGAAGCCTTTCATTTATAGATTATTTGGATGAGAGAATGGCCAAATGGATGAATGTGGGATAAAGAACAAGCCAATGAAAAGAGGCCACTTGTCAACTTGTGAGTGGTTGAGGAGTGTGCAAGATTTGGGAAATGTGCCCAAGAGGGGGAAATTGAAATTTTAATTTGAGAGTTAATGCTTAGTTTGACATTTGCAAGGGACATGTAAGAGTTTATTAATTTCTTTGTTGGATGTACATTTCCACTTGATTTTGAATTGAAACTTGAGGGAATATTCCTCAAAGATGCCATGTTGATGGAAAATGTTGATTTAATAAATCAATAAATTGATTTATATGTGCAAGTGGCAAAATCTAGAGAATGTGACATGAATTAGATTAGATTAATCAGGGTTAGATTAACTTAATGATGATTAGGATGCTTTGAACCTTTTGACTTGATATTTTGATTTATTTAAATCAAAAGGGATAAATATGACCTTTGAGATTTAATTAAATAAAGTCTTTATTTATTTAATCAAAGAGGGAATGATAGGCTTAAATTAAATAAAGTTAATTTATTCAATTTAAGTGGATAATCCTTAGAGATTAAATGAACCTGATTTACCTAATGAGTGGATTAATGTGAATTTGATTAATGAATGAGCAGATGAATATGAACTAAGTGCATAATGCTTGTGAACCCTTTTTCAAACTTGCATGGAAGAAACAAACAAATACACTAATAGATCAAAATGCAAGATTAAAACAAGAGTTCCCCATAAAATCCATCTGCATTGTTAGAAAACAAGGAAAAAGATGAAATACTTGAGCAAATACAATTGAAAATAACTATTCCTCATTCTTAAATGAAGCAAACACTTGATCTTATGGGGGAATTGGTGCTATTTTGATATGGAAAAT
The DNA here is from genome assembly GCA_007258455.2 of Sequoia sempervirens. Lineage (NCBI taxonomy): Eukaryota > Viridiplantae > Streptophyta > Pinopsida > Cupressales > Cupressaceae > Sequoia > Sequoia sempervirens. Next base: position 10,661 of record VDFB02060349.1, on the reverse strand, counting down.
AGACCTTTCCCAACCCCTTTAGATAAGCTAATGATAATGATGGACAAGATCATTTCTCAAATGAAGAGAGTGACTTTGCATGAGTGATTGTTGAGATGATTTGTGGAGTTGTGAACAAGATTAGTTCTCAAACCAAGAGAGTAACCTTGCATAAAATTTTGTGGATGGATGAATGAGGATTAAGGCCTCCTTTTATAGATTTTAAAATGCTAAGAGTGCCAAACATGGAGGATGTGGGACTAAGATTGGACAAATGAGAGGAAGACACTTATCAAGTGGTGAGCCGTTGATGCATGTGCAAGATTTGGGAAATGTGCCCATGAGAGGGAGAATTTGAATTCAAATTTGGGAAATAAATTTAGAGAGGGGGACAAGAAAAAGCGCAATAAATGCAATGTTGTAGGGACAAATCAACTTGTCATTTTTTTCAAACTTTGAGGGAGTATTCCCCATAAATGCCATGTTGAGTGAAAATGAGGGTTTAAATAAATCAATAAATTGATTTATTTGTGCAAATGGCCTAATATAGAGAATGCAAGTGGGTAAGATTAGCATGTAATCATGGTTAGATTAAATTAATGATGATTAGGATGTTTGACCTCTTTGACTTAGATATTCAATTTATTTAAATCAGAAAAGGAGAAATGTGAATTGGATTTAATTAAATAAATGTCTGATTTATTTAATTAAAGGGATGATGATAGGATCAAGTTTGAGTTATTTGATTTAAGCTAATGACTTTTGGAGATGAGATTACCTAATGAATGGATGAAGGTGATGAATGGACCTAATGTGAAATCTAGTTAATGAATTAACCCGATCGAATGCACAATGTTAATTTTACATGTCTACAATGCTAATTTCATGTGTCTACATTTTTTCCCTCTTTGAAGCAATGTACTTGTTGCGTTGGTTCAAAGAATAAACTTGCCGCAATCAAAATTAAAAAAAAATGTGATTTTTTCAGATGCCCCAACAGAAAGAAGTACACTGGTACATTGCCCCCTGAGAGATCGAGCGAAAAGATCAATTTGAGGGTCGATCTTGTGATAAAGAGGTTAAAAATGGATGGTTATGGATGATGATGTAAATGAGATGGTTTTAAGATGCTTAGAATAACAAATCTTAAATGGTGATATGATGTATGAGATGGATGAAATGGATGATGTGATATGTTGTAATTATGCAATGAATGATTTATGAGATGCTTAGACTAACAGATCTATATTATGATGATGATGCAAATGCAATGCATGTGAAATGATTGATGTTTCCTATTATGTATGATATGAATGATATGCCAACTGCTGATGGTTTGTGGATGCAAGATGTAAGTATGATGGATGCATTGGTGATGATGATGTTAGTACGGAAATGAGATGATGACAAGAGGATCCCACAAGTCCATGATCTGACGAGACTTTATTAGAGATGATGATGATGATAAATGATGATGATTTTCTTATCAAGGATTGGGATTTTAAAAGGGCTACTTACCTTATGTTTGATTACACATGTAGATACGATGCATCAAGGTATAAAGAACTAGGATGGCATTGTACCTAGTGTGATGGAATTTGAATCAACAAACAGATAGGAGTATTCTTGTTCACACTTGACATACGAAAACCTTGCTAGGGCGCACCTAACAAAGTATTCGTATTTATTTTACAACGCCTAACAAGCAGCCAATAGACAAAAGATAATGATCGCCCCATTCCTAACTCTCTAAATCCTTCATTTAGATATCATTGAGAGGTCCTTGGAATGAGTTAATAAGATAAATCAAAAGAAAAGATCAAGTATGCAAACAAGTGAATGTTCTTCATACCTCTAGCCAAAGGGATGTGTTTTGATAGGATAAGAATCCAAAGTGATATCCAAAATGATGCCCATTGTTAGAATGATATATCCTAGGACATGCATTATATAGGATGATGATGTTGATGTTGATTGATAGGCTATTGATATAAAGTTGATTGACATGTTTGAAAATGATCAAGAGTTTGATTTTGTTTTAAAGATTTGTTGTTTGCTTTTGATTTTACGATTGAAGCTTGCTTTTACTGATTGTTGTGGTTGTTTATGTTTTTTTTTGCCAAAGGATGAAGGTGACGATCAGTTTATTATGGATGATGTTATTGCGAGTGCAAGCGAGATGAGATGGATGCATTTTTCAAATATTTGGATGTTTTTGACATTTTTGGTATTTTTGGATTTTTACAAATGTTTTGATTTTTTAATTTTGTGATGTTTTTTGGATTTTGCGTTTTTCAAATGTTTTTGGATTTTGTGTTTTTCGAATGTTTTTGGATTTTGATGTGATTTTTGGATGTTTTTGGATTTCATGGTTTTCTAATGTTTTGGATTTTTGTGTTTTGAATGTTTTAGATTTTGATGTTTTTTTGAATGTTTTGGATTTTGTGATTTTGAACGTTTTAGATTTTGATGTTTTTGAATGTTTTGGATTTTGATGTCTCTAATCAAAGATGAGCCTTTCTCGCTAAGCTCAAAAGCGACATAGTTCGATTCAATGTTTTTGTTTTTTACTTTTATGAATGTTTTTGGATTTTTGTGTCTTGGGGGCTGATCAAAGATTAGTCTTGCCTACGTTTAAGCTCAGAGATGACGTAGTTCAGATTCCAATTTTTTTGATGTTTTTCTAATTTTTTTGATCTTTTTTTTTCGCATTATTTTGACGATTTGGATATGGACATGTGTGATGATATCAGTGCTTTGTTTTGGGATTTTGTTGAAGATCAAGCTAAGGTTGATCAATCGGGTCAATGGATTGATGATAATGATAACATTGTTGATGATGCACAACAATGCAAGGATTGATTGATCAGGATTGATGATGATAACATTGTTGAGGATGCACAACAATGCAAGGATTGATTGATCGGGATTGATGATGATAACATTGTTGAGGATACACAACAATGCAAGGATTGATTGATGAGGATTGATGATGATAACATTGTTGAGGATGCACAACAATGCAAGGATAGTGTTAAGCAACACAAGGATTAGGATGGATTCCCAAGATGATGGATTGATTGGATTTTGATCAATCAAGGTTTGATGAAGCTTGATTTAGAACAAAAGTTGTTCAAATGATTTGATGTGATGTTTGAAATGAAACTTAGATGCGACTGATATTGATTGCTTGGTTTGATGTTCGATGAAAGATGAAGCTTGATAAGGAACATTTTCTTCATCAAAATATGCCATGGGTTAGTGATTTGGATTTTAGATCACAAAAGCTTTGACTAATTTTATTTCACATTTGCCAATGTTCGGATCACCACATAAGTTGGAGGATATAGATCAAGATTTATTCCTGAAGTGAGATCTAAATATCTACCCCCAGTGTCTAGAAATGTATGGAATGTTATGGATGAATGCTTGGATAGGTGTATGGATGGATGGATATGGTAAGTACGCCAAGGATTCCAATGATTATCTTGTGATAAGATATAGTGTTCAGATAACGAATGCTCATTGGATAATGCTTCATGGCTCAGATAACATTGCATAGGATAGGATCCATGAAAATGACCCATGTCAAGGTGTTACCATAAGCAAGCGTAAAGTGTGCCACAAACTTTCATCAAGATCAAGATAACTTGGATGATGGATGTAGATGGATGAAAACAGACTGGATCAATGGTTTATGGATCGATGGATTTATTATGGATGATATGGATGGAATGCTAGATTTATTATGGATTGGATAAGATGCTTTCATATGAACTGGTGCATGCAGATGCTTGATTCTACTCATGATGCATGTTTTCTAGGTTTTCATCATGGTCTTCCCCAAAGTGCCGCCCATGTGGTTTTCACTAGAGGACAATTTTTTTCTTTATTGTTTTCAATCCTTTTTTTTTTTGGATTTTCATATTTTTTGGATTTTTTTGTTTTTTCTGAAAGATCTTAAGCTCATACTAACCCACAAGGTTTTGGATGTAGAAACTTATGTCATAATGTTCCATCGATATCCTACCTAAAGAAGTTGCTTTGCTAAGATACGTGCACTTGTATACAACTTTTGGGATTCTTGATCTACTTCATTGATATCGGGGTTAACTTTGTCTTTGTGCGTACATTGCGATAGAGTGCCTTCAGAATCCTTATGATGAAGGGTCATTGCCAATACATGGTTAATTTGAAAATTGGATATCATGTGTGGAGGCATGGATGGAGTATATTTAGGGATAAGAGATGGATTGGTTGACAATTTGGAACCTTTGACTCTCCAAACTTGGGAGGATGAGCAATGATGGGTGGATACGAAAGTGTGTGTGGAATTAAGACCAACTGCTTGATATACTTTGTACGTCACTTGAAAAGCTTGCTTTTTCTTTTGCAGACATCCTTGATGGATACTTTTCCCTTTTTTATTTTGCCCCATAGTTTCTTTGACTGATGGAGTTTGATAGGGATGATCTTTCTTTATATTCTTTGGTATCCATTTGTATTTGATTTGTCCATTATGCTTCTCAGCTTCTTTTGATTTGATAACATTCTTCGTACTTTGATTCAAATCTTTCTTTTGAAGTTGGTCCCAATTCATGGATGGGGTGATGGGTGGATAAAGATTTGTGATGTGGCTGGTTGCAGTATTGACACTAGTTTCATCATAAGGACTCTTCGTGCTCCCTATGTTGACATTTGCACTAGATAAAGTTTCCCCTAGTATAGTGGTAGTAGCACCTTCATTCCTTGATTTTTCTTGTTTCAAGAGTTCCTGTTAGAGTGCATTCTCTAATAAATGACCACCACATATGATGTTATTTCAATTTGTTGCTCTGCTAAATTTGAAATATCTTGTTTTGTCTGACCTGCTTCCTTGAGTGGATACTGCTGGATATCTTCATACACGATGTCCTTAGAATTAATTTGGGATATGTCTAATCCTAATGTTGTCAACTCAATAACTTGCTCTTTTTGTGTAATAATGTCAGGAATAAAGGGATCTTGTTCTAAATGAAGATCATCAATGTGTCCATCCGCAGAAAGCATCTCATTGGTAGATGGAGGAGTATGTGCTACATGGATATGATCATCTTGTATAGAGAGAAGAGTGTCCATTAGATCATTGTAGTATCTTGAAGATACAAATTCTTGATCTTGAATGACTTCAAAATTGCTTTCGACATGCCTTGGATCAAGTTCTTGACTTGGGTCAGTTTCAAAGGACGAATTGCTTACAAAGGGTTCTTGGATGTCATCATTAGACATGGTAAGTGGTTCAATATTCTCAAGTGTCAAGTTTAGGGTTCCTTCAGTATCTGTAACCATGAGGTCAAAGGATGTCAACATGTCTTGGAAAGGACCATTGCTAAACTTTGGTGAAGGATTTTGATCATGCTTTGGAATAAATTCTTGAGATATGTCCTCTAACTCATAAGGTGATGTAGAGACATTTTCAACATGATCATAGGTCAACGGATCATGCATTATGTCAATAGGATCAAATAATCCTAACACTCCTTGAAATAGATCACTAAAAAGTGGCTCTTGATGTATGGTGATTTGATCATTGGATGGGGTGGAAACATCACCAAGGTTCTCATTGATGCAGAGATCTTGAACACTTTTGGTGGAGAGATTGTGAATGTCTTCAACCATAGGGTCAAGTGATGTTGACATTTCTTGAATTGGATCATTGTTGGGTATCATTGGCAGATTTTGATCATGATTGAGAAGTGACTCTTGACATATGTTGATTTGATCATGGGATGAAGTAGACATAGCTTCAAAGTGCTCAGTGATGGATTGACCTTGATCATTGCTTTCAACAGTTGTGGTGGGGAGATTGTCAATGCTATCACCAGTGGTTGAATGTTCATTGGTATCCCCAATAATTATCATTTTTCATGTTTGTGCTTGTGTTTGTTGGGTAGCTTGAGAGGCTTGGGCAGCTTGGGTAGCTTGAGCAGTTTGGGTAGCTTCAGTGGTGTGGGTAGCTTGAGCAGCTTGTGGAGCCACCTGATATTGTTGAAGCGCTTGTTGGTAGGCTTGATTTTCTTTTAGTGTGATGTTACAATATTGACTTATTGCACTTGGTTTTGGTGGTGTATTTGGAATCGTGTTGGATGTAGTGACAAGTGGTTGAGATACACTTGGAGTGATCATGGTAGTGAGGGGTTGAGATATGATGGGTGTGATAGGGATGTATGGAGGATTGAGGTGATAGGAATGGTTGGAATGACCAAGGTGATAGGTCCTTGGGAGACCATGTTTTGATTTTTCAGGATTGATGTTGTCATTTGATTAGATACCATCTATTGGTGCAATGTCAATGGTATATTCAAAGGTTCTGATGTGATGACTTGATTGGTGTTAGGTGGATTGATTTGGATGGAGTGATTGGTGCTAGGTAAAGGGGGAAGCCTTAAACCAAGGAATGATGTTGATATGGGTAATGGTGGTGGAGATGTCTCTTGACGCAATGACTCAACTATTTTGGTAAGTGTAGCAATTTGATCTCGCCAAATTTGTTCTTGATTTCAATCTTGACTCTCTTGATATAGTTGATTTGGTTTTTGTTCAAGGAAATTTGGGATGCATACTTGTGTTTGCTTTTGGATAATGTTCTGATTTGGGATGACACTCAGATTTGGCATGATAGGTTGAAATTGAACATTGTTGATGTTGGGAATCACATTGCCTTGATTTGGAGTCCTTAACATCTTGTTTGGATTTTGAACAACATTCGTATGATTTCCAAACATATTTATCCCAAAGTTTTTGGATTCATGTTTGGAAAACTTATACTTGGTACATTCTCATTTGGCTTGTAGGGATTTGGTGGGATGATGTTGTTTGTTTGAAGGCTCATGCATTGATTGTTCGGTTGAAAGAGTTGTAGGTTTGGATTTATATCTACCATTGGCAAATGTGTTCCAATCTTTGATTTGGGCATACTCACACTTGTTGTGCCATTGACATCTGTAGAAGGTAATGATCCCATGTATGGATTGTATAGATGTGAGTGTTGATAATCAATCAGTGTTGTAAGGCTTTGATAGCTTAGTTGACTTGGATTACTCATGATGTATGGATCAAGTTTATATTCCATGTTTCTCTTGTGTTTTGACCTTGTTACAAAAGTGACCTCTAAGGTTTTTAGGACCAACGACGAGATGAAGGATAAAAAGGGGAAATAATATGAGTGTTGAACATTTAGGGACTTTGGATCAATGCTAGACTTAGGGTTTGATTTTGATTGTTTTATTTGGATAGTGAATTTGTAAACCCTAAGATGTAAGATGTTATCTTAGGATGAACTTGTTCAAAGGATTGTTGATTTAATTAAATGTATGAGAAAGGATACATTCCCATACACCTAACTAACAAGGTGATTTTGATTTTGATTTTGATTTTGATGATCTACCCAAGTCTAGAATGATGTTTCCAAAGCTCTAAAGTTTTTTGGTGGGATGTATTTTGATAGATGTTTAGGATTTGGATGAAGTGTTCGATTTGATCCTAAATGAACCTAGGAAGGACTTGTTTACGAGACCAATATAGTGAAGAACATGCCTTTCTCTAAGAGTAATTTCAAAATCAAAAGACTAGTGTTTGCATGAAAACCATATGACCAAAAGATGCCAAGCATATGTGTGGCGTCCAATTGATTCAATCTTTGCTTAATGGATTATTTTTACCACAAACATGCTCTTGATTAGATTTTGAATCTAGATGTCTAATGTCTCAACTTTTCCCTTATCCCACAAAGTGTATTATGCGAAAACCAAGGAAATTTGAGGCAAGAGTTACCTATTGTCAAGACCTTAGTAGGAGCAAATTGAGATGAAATCTAAATGCTTAGAAGCCTCTAAGGACATGAATCCCAAGGGAAAGCAATAACATGTGAATTTGTTCAAGGATATTTGCCTCTCCTAAAGGATTTGCAATTTTGACGATTCGTTGAATGTTGGTTTCGATGTTTTGGATCACACACTATGTTTTCAAACTGACTCACAAGCAATGTAACACCCTAGCTGAATCGGTACGTTATTCTTAGTGGGCTTGCCTCATGCCCTTCATAGAAGAGATGATTTTACATGCAACCAAGGAAAGAGTATAAAGGTATGTTAAGAATGAAGTTTTAACCTCTATACTTCAACCAAGATCAGACATGGCAAGTAACTTCTTGGAATCTAAGTTCCAATGGACCACTTTGATAAACTCACTCAATGGATCAATTGGTCACTACAAAAAAGGGTTTTAGTTTAGACTTTCCATTCGTGGAGACTGACCCATATGGCAAGAGGCCCCTTTTGGATCCATCTTGTCAGCATCAACCGTGTGATATTGGCATTTCTTCCAATATCCACATTTATATCTCGGCTGGAAATACACTTGGCTTTAGAGTGTTACTGGTTGAATCATTCCCTTGGGTGAGTACTTTTTCCCCAAGGTAGGCCCTCTAGGATAAACAAAAGTGAGTAAAGACAAGATCTATAACTCAATCAATCTTTGATGGCAACAAAGAGAGAGAATATACATGATGATGCCCTACTCACACAAGCACAAGATGTTCAATTTTAAACCCAAATTGAAGTGTGTATGGGAAATTATTTACACAACTTAATGTCACCAAAAGCCTTTTGATTCTCAAGATCTCCGTGAGGCGCGAAAGAAGCACATACGTCTTTTGATGATATTACTTTGTGTAAATAATTACAAAACAATAAAGTCACACATTTATTTTATCCTTCAAAGCAATGATTTGATTTCTTTTTAAAACACCAATATTAAGTGTGAAGTTTCTTGTTCAATCTTAGCCCAAATTGAAATCTAGTAGGTGTCTAAGTTTCAATTTTAACCCTTTGCAATGAAAAATTGAAGTGTTCTTTTTAAACCCAAACAAAAATTAGTGTCCTAAGAAAGAAAAGATGACAATTTCATGAAAAGTGTTTAAACAAACACTAAAGTGTTAAAAAACACTTTAATCTTTCAAAACATCGTCTTCAACACTTCTCCTCTTTTCGTTTTCCCTTTGCCTTCTTTGTCCTTCATTATACTTTCACTTTTTGTGGTTTTCCTTCTTTGCTTCTCCTTCGTTTTCACCTTTGCTTTCCTTGTACATTTTCCTCGTTTGCCTATAAGAAAAGAAATACAATTATATGAGGCTCAAGTTTAGTTAAAATGGATTTTGAGCATTAGTCTTTAAATAATAGAACAAATTTTTTTTAAAAAAAAAGACCAATGATTTTAAGCTAAGAAGTGGGGCATTAATGAGAATTCCACTTGCCATTAACTTTTTAAGACAAACCTTGATTAGAAAAAGATAATTCCCCAACAAAGCTAAAAAGCAACTTGAAAGGTCATAAATAGGCTCATTACTCCAAGAAGATGCTTGCAATTTTTTAATGATTAACTCAAAAAGATACCACGTCTAGCTAAAGATTTCCACATTAAAAGCAAGGTAGTTGGGAAAAGATTTCAAATCTCCATATTTGATGTTCAATACAAGCAAAAGTGGAATCCAAGATTTTCATTTGTAAGGAAGAAAATAAAATTAGATTCTCCCATCTCATTATTTCACCTATTTTTGATTAATAATACAATTGTCTTGATGTCACTGTTAGCTAAAACCAAAATGGAAAGGAAAATGCAGCAAAGATGCTAAATGCAACTATCCATTCCAACTAACCGAGGCAATAAATAAAGAGAAGAAAGGTGAATAAATCTAATGCAAACCATTAATAGATTCCCTCAAGAGATGTCTAGTCGCCCTATTGCAACAACAACAATAAATGGTTTTCTTACCATAGAATTTGTGAATTTGTTGATGATAATAAATGACATTGTCAGTGCAACCATGAAATTACTCATACAAAATCTAATCATAGCTCCAAAATGATATTTTCCAGCAAATATTTCAAATGTAAATTGGGCGCACTAACATCAACCATCTACTTGAGTCATTTTATCTTTCGTCATCAAATATTATGAATGGATTTTTTGTTGCTCTGACTGTAGCAACATGCCAAAACATCTCTTTCTCACGTCTTCCCTTCCAAAAGAAAATGCTTCTGTCCTACAATCCTCAACGCATATTCATGGAACTTATTGGCAGGTTAATTCACTCTAAATATCATTTTATGTAAGACTAAGCAATGAAAATGGTGGCAGCTTAGAAATGATGGGGTATTTCATAACAAGATATCCGTAAAAAAAATGTAAATGCGTAGACAAGGCAGTGAACTGTGTGATATGATGGGCCATCAATAAGCAACATTAAAAAAATAAAGACAATTATATCATCAGCGAAGATTCCAAACTTGGATTCCCTCTCTTTGTCCTTTACACCTTTGTGTTCTTTGATTCTACTGTGAGAGAAAAACCATCATTGTCTTCCAATGCCAACCATCTTGAAGGTCTATAGAGCCTTGCATGAAAGAGAAATCTAAAACTAGTAGCAACCCCACCAAAGCAGCAACAAAATAGTTTAGAGGAAGTTTCCTCATTGGATACTGTATCAAAATCTTGTCTGAGGTATCTTGCATAATGCCTTTATTTTGTTCAAATAAAAGCCAAGTACTTTTGTTATAAGTGCAGGGCTTATAAATTATTAGCTAGATCCAATAACTGGCTCCCCTACAAGGGTTTTTAAAAAAAACTGCAATGTAATGAATCTA
>VDFB02060348.1:0-18088 GCA_007258455.2 Sequoia sempervirens | reverse complement strand
AAAATTTGACTAAGTCAGGGAAAAAGCGCAGCTTTTCAAAAAGGCGCTTGGATTTTTGAGCCTTCAGATGTCAGTTTTATGACGTGCAGTATCAAGATATCATTTAATCAATTTTTACTCAGCTCCGCAATGCACCTGTCAGCCAGCCAATCGGAGAAGTCAGTCAACCAGTGTTAGGGGATGAACAGAGGTCCCGGCAGAGGTTTTAGCCTAAATTTTCATGAAATTTGGCTAAGTCTGGAATTCGCTCAAGAGTTCAAATTTGAAATTTTCGAAAGTGAGTTGAATGGACGCCTTAACTGGAGTTCTGACTACAGTTAGACTGAACGATTTCTGGGTTGTCATCTTTAGTTCATATGTTTGCATGTGGAGTGATCTTTCAGTTTGCATGTTCAGTTAACTGGTTTGCATGTTAAGTTAACTGGTTTGCATGTTCAGTTAACTACCTTGCATGTTCAGTTTAACTGAAGATTATCACTAAAAGTCAACTGAAGTTTGCATGCATGGCGAATTTGGTCAAAGTTGTCAAGATTGTGAAGATGGCGCTTCATTGCATGTTAACTGAAGTCATGAAAAGAGACGCCATATTTTGAAAAGTGAAGCATTAGTTTGTGAAGCATGAAGCATAAGATTTGTGAAGCATATACACCGGTACGTCAACTTGAGTTTCCAAAAAGGGTCGCTTTATATTAAGGCTGAAAAGTGAAGCATTTTGTGTGAAGCTATGCACTTTTTAAGGAAGGCAACTTTAGTTCAAAAAGGGTTGCCATTTTAGATTTTAATTGATTGTTTATTGTGAAGTTGGCTTAATTGTTGAAGGCCAAACCTAACTCAAAAGGGTTGCTATTTTTAGATTATAATTGTTTATTGCATGAAGATGGCGAACTCTTATCTTATTCTTGTTGTTAACTGAAGCTATCTAAAGGGGCACGCCTTAGATCAAAATTGATGAATCTAAAGCAAATTTGAAGATGGCGAACTTAAGACAAGTCTTAACTGAAGCTAAAATCGCATGATGAGTTCAACTGAAGTGTTGAAAGGGCAAACCCTAAAGCACGTCCACCTTTTGAGCTTGTTCGACCTTCAGTTAACTATTATGAGGTCCAATGAGAAGCTTAGCGCCATTTTTAATGCATGCTTGCTTTAGTACGAATTTCTATGATGAAATTCTATATATTTCAAGAGTGGCGTCCATTATTGCATCATCTTTTGCTCTGAAAGCTTGTATTTTCTTGAGCAACCAGCAAGCTTAAGGTGATTCAGGTGTCCGTTTTCAGCGTTCTTCGAAGCTACGAGCTCAGATTCTTCAGAGGAAGTCAATTTTAGACTTCGTTTCCACTTTTCATGCAGGTTTTATAAAGATTCGAAGAAGAGATTTGCAGATTTTTCAGAAGCAGACAAGCAAAACTTTATATCTTCCTCGGCCTTATTTCTTCTATTTCACCTTAGGTACTTCTTCGCGATGCCGTATAATTCAACACATTTCTCGTGACTTGATCATCCGGTTCTTATTTCATTGCTTGCAACAAGACCCAAATTTCTTAGATTTTTCAGAAAATCACCAAGAAAGCCTTCATTCAAGCTCGAGTCCCTTTCCTCGGTGAATTTCCTTTGCATGTGGGCTTGAATCACATTTTCTCGAATCCAGCCGTATCTGGCTTGTTCGTAATCCACCAGCACAAAACCCATGTCTCCACTTCTTCAAAATTACCGGGCCATTTTATCTTTGTCTGCTTTTAAAGTTCTTCAAGCATATTCGACTTTACAGTCAAAAGTCACCATTTTCAAAATGCAGTTCAATCTCATTGATTACAAGGTGAAATCAGTTCTTACACATAATTTCATCAAGACTTCAGATACGGACCTAAATCATGTTTATCCAGTGGTCAATCTGAGCAGTTTAGAAGGTGCTAGCAGCAATTCGATGAGGAATCTTGAGCGTTCCGGGTTGCTGGCAGCGGCATCCATTCCTGTTTCTATCTTCGATCTTGAGTTCGTACTTGCTTGCATTAAGCATTATGACTCGTCTTCACGACAGATCAGATCGGTTGATGGAAGAGTGGTTTGCAGTCTCAAGCCGAAGGACATAGAAAAATGTTTTGCTATTTCTCTTCGCTCAGATAACTTTACTGTTGATCTTGAAGCTTGTGAGAAAATATGGGATGCTGATCATCAACGTTCACAGAGAAAGGTTGCTCAGAAATGGTTGACAATTCAGAAAACTAACTTGCCTAAGAAGGTTGGTCGTGGTGAATTTAAAGGAGAAGTTGCTGTTTTGATCACCTTACTCAATCGAGTTACCGGCCAGTCAGATGCTAATACTTTCCGTCCATGGATGTTCTACCTGATTACCAGAATCCTTGATGGCACAGAGCGTTTTGACTGAGCTATGTTAATTAGTGATTGCTTACATCAGCAGATTTCTAACTTTCTCAAGCATCACGAGTTTCATATGATATCTTATTTGGTCTACTTGGTGGCATTTCAAGGTAGTTTCAGACTTCTTAAAACCAATGGTACTCTCGGTGTTCAGCGTATTCATGAGTATTATCCACAGCTAGAGTTTTCTCAGTCTGAGCAGGACTTCCGAGTGGTGAATGATCACTTTTCCATGAGAACCGTGAGGGATCTTGATGATGAGATGCACATTCGTATTTCAGCCGAGGCCAAATCAGCAATGGAGACTTGGGCAGATTGGTTCATACAGCTTCCTACTTTCACGTACCTCCGAGTTTATGGTTATGTTGGAGAGCCTCTGATGTTGCCGAGATATCCGTCAGACAAGATTGTCTTTATGGAGTTCCTCAGGCAAATGCAGCACGTTCACTTCTTTCTCCGTAGTCGTCATAAGGCTGCGGCAAATTTTCCATTTTCATTAGGAATTTTCACATGTGATGCAGCAACAGATGCCAGGCGTATGTCTACTGAGATGGAAAGGTTCAAATTCAAGCCTTATACTGAGAGACGTTCCTATGATCCTCTCGGTCATTATGCAAATCGGTTAGAGCGAGGGATTGCACATGCGCCAGCACTTGAAGACTTCTGGGCAAATTGTGAAGATGAATTTGAAGTTCGTCGTCGTCACTATTGTAGACTTACTGTTGGACAGCTCTCTGATTACTTGTCAGAAGATGTTGATGGTTTGTCGGATGATGATGGAGAAGTTCTTCTCAATTCTTATGTTAAGGATCAAGTTGCTAGGCAGCCACTTCGCTCACCTGATTGGTATGCTAAGGAGAATACTTCTATTGAAGAGGTTTCCAGATCAGTGATCAAGACTAGTAAGTTGTTCTTGGAGAGCAAGCGAACGCGGAAGTCAGTTCCTGTAGCAGAGCCGCCAAAGGATTTCTCGTCATTGCCTTCTACTTCTAGAGCAAAACCCAGAGTTAAAGCCATCATCATACCTCCGGAAGGAGTTAGACTCAGTGGAAACACAGGGAAGAGAGCTACTGGTAAAAGGAAGCAGAAACAAATTGAGAGTATTCCTGAAGTTCCAACAGAGACAGTTATTCAGACTGAGCCTCACGTTTCACTTCCTAGTTCACCTCACGTTCCGCCTATTGATATAGATTCTGAGCCCGAGCCACAAATTCAAGCAGGATCGGAGACGACTGAAACACCACAGGTTGATACATCAGGGACAGTCTCTCCGCGAATTGAATATATTGTTCAGTCTTGTTGGCTCGAGAAGTCTTTGGGGAGACAAAGGCGTGAACCGTCATACAACCTTGATTTGTCAGAGTTTGGTGAGCCCTATCAGAGGAGATCAAACAAGAAGATTAAGAAACAAGTGCACATCGAAAAGACCCCTGAATCAGAGATTGTGATAGAAGTTGCAATGCCTCCAGAAGGTAAAAGCTTGGACGAGGTCGAAGTGGGTGATTTTACATTCACTAAGGCAAATCTTGGCAGGGCCACACGAGAGACAGATGTTTCTCTTCTCAAGATTGTTACCAATAATCTTGAAGAGCGTATCACGAAGGATGGAGAAGATAAGGCTTTACTCAAAACTGAAATTAGTCAACTTCGTCAATATATTTCTGATCTTGTTCATGGGAATCCAAATAGAGCACCGGTTCTTCCTCGGCACACACCTGCAGAGAAACGAAAATTGGATCAGTTGGTCAGTCATGGCAGACTTTTGGATGATTGGATTGACAGTTTAGTTGCTGCTGGTAAGACTCTTCTTGCAGATTTATATCAGTTGAGGAGTGAGGCACACAAACTCCGTCAGGGTATTCAGTCGCTGGATATTGCAGTTGCAGAGAGCTTGGCAAAGGATCGCGTTCTTGTATCTCAGTTAGCAGTTGCATGCGATGCTTTGGAGGAGATCGAAGATCAAGAGAAAGTCTTCACTTGGAAAGAGCAGCACCTTCTCAGAACAGAAATATGTGAGAAAATCTCTTCCAAGTTATTTTCACTGAAGGATGACGTAGTTGGAGTGCTTGCACTTGTCAGTGGCTTCGTTGTTCAGATCCCGTGTCATTATCTGCTCGAAGATGGCACGTATGTTGAGTTGGAAAAAGTTCAAGCGGAATTCGAGAAGCTGATTTTTGACAGCCTTGAAGGTGAACCTAGGGCGCCAAAATTAGAAAATGTTTCAGTGATTGCAGCCAGCTTGAGAAAGGCGACTGAAGAATGCAAAGATGGTGTGCACACAATTACTGAAAGTGGCAGAGAACTAAAGAAGCAGACTGTTATTTTTAGCAGCATCAAAGTGCCAGATGACAGGGAGATCGATGAGTTCTTGGTCGAAGTGTTAGACCGAGTTGACATGGAGTGATCTGTCAGTTACAACGTGCAGTTAATTTCTAGGGTTGAGTCCTGAGCAGCAGTTAACTTGACTTCCAGTCTTCAGTTCACTTGCTGACTTAACACATGCTTATCTCATCCTCGGAGTTATCAACACAGGTGTTAGGGTTAGGGTTTCCAGTTAACTGAAGGTAGTGGCCAGTTAACTTTGCTTTAAATAAGGACGTGCATGCTTGCACATTGTCCAATTAGGTTATTTGTACCAGTTAAACTGAGGGTAGTTGCCCAGTTAACTGTATAGTTTACTTCATTAGGGTTAGGGCGCATATCTTGCATGCATTGCAAGAACTGTAGTGAACTCAAGGTGATTTTAGGGTTACCTACACCTTGATGTATATAAATAAGAGCTTATGCTCATTTGTAATTAACTTTTGCTTGAGAGGGAAATATATGCTGCGCCTACCTTGCCCTCAATATTGCTCTTTATGGTATTTGTTCATGTGTCTTCATTATTGCAATCGATTGTTATGCCACATAGGGTTTCGAAAGATTGTTATGCTGGATTCTTCCATAGTTTAGAGAAATCTGTCTTGTGAATCTTTTATTGTTATGATCGAACGTTATGCCACACAGGGTTTCGTAAGATTGTCATGATAAAACCGTTTTGTGAAGTGTTTACTATGCTGATCGAGTGTTATGCCACACAGGGTTTCATAAAGTTTTCATGGTGAATCTTCTCTTAGATTAGGAAAATCTGTTTTGTGAATCTTTTGTCATTACGATTGAGTGTTATGCCACATAGGGTTTCACAAAGATTTTGATGATAAAAGCTGTTTATGAGTCTTTACTATGCTGATTGAGTGTTATGCCACATAGGGTTTTATAAGATTATCATAGCAAATTCTCAAATCTGTTTTGCGCTTAATAAACTTGTTCAGATTGAGATGATAGTTGCGCCACCTTGCCTTCAAGTAGAGAATCTGAATGCGTTTATCGTCTGATAGTCATAACCTTGCTCCGTTTCCTCTTGCTCTGTTTTCCTGAGGAGATTGGATAGATATAAGTTGTAGTTTAGTTGATTTGCGAAACCAGAGAAAATTCAGCTGCAACGTGTAAGTTCTTTCAAGAAAGCCTTGTGCCTCTAGCAGCTGAAACAAAAAACAGGACATAGTTTTAGCTTATTTTCCTTTGCAAGTACATTTGTCAAAGCATAACGAGGGAGCTTCCCCTCCATAATTTGAAGAGCACTCATTGCGTAGTGTGCATAGGCTGTTCATAACAACTTCTACTCCAGAGGTGTTAGTTGTTACGCCAACAGTTCTTTCTGGCGCCCACCGTGGGGCACGAGGCCTTGAAATAACTTTATACATGTCACGGATATGACTATCTGGCGTCCTACTGCTCCAGTATTACAACCAGAACTAAGTCCGCCTGTTATTCAGCCGAATTTAGCATTCATCGAAGCAGAACAGTCAGATATCATCAGTAGCTTGCGCACTTTTATTTTTGAAAATCATACATCTACATCTCAGTGGAGAAGCGCAGCTACTACTCTGGATAAAGAAGAAGAAAAAGCAGATCTTGCAGCAGGTAGACCAGTTTTGCCACCTCCCGCGTGGGATTAAGCATCCTGGCTTATCAAGTTTACATCAGAAGAAGGAGAAGAAATCCTCCTATACAGCCAGATCCTGTTTTTGAAGAAGCTCCTGATCAGTTTACTGAGTCAGAAATCTTAGAAGAAGAATCTCCCACTCCAATTGCAGAGATGGGTGAACGTATTATTAATAACAACAACAATGGTGAAGATCACAACGGTCGTAATGCAAGAAACGCAAGACGTCCAGTCCCCTTGCCTTGGGGTGACAATATTGGACCGTTGGCTTTACCAGGACATCATGAATTGCCCAAAGGATCACGCAAGTTTTTCCCGAGATTTCATGGCGATGGTTCAAAACATCCAGATGAACATTTATCAGCATTCACGGCGGCTTGTTCCGTTTTGCATGTTGGACATGAGGACATCGCCGTTCGTCTTTTCGTGGAGACTCTTGAAAACAACGCAGCAGATTGGTTCAATAATCTTGAGCCAGGAATTATCACCAGTTGGGCTGTCATGAGCGAGAAGTTTTTGGCAAGATTCAAGCCTGCCGAAGACAATCACAGATTATTTGCACAACTTTCAAATTCGAAGATGGAAAAGCATGAACCGATGAGAGAATTCGTGGCAAGGTTTAATCGCCTTGTTACACGCCTTTCTCACACTTTGAATCCATCTGATGAGATTTTGATGAGTTCTTTCATCAACGCATTGCCGTCAGAAATTGCCTTTTTCTTGAAGATAGCCGAAGAAGATGATTTAACACGCCTTCAGGAGGAAGCAATCAAGCTTGAAGATAATATGATTACAACCGGCAAGATGAAAGATGATTCGATCAGGCCGCTCGTGCAAGCGTCGGCCGATCCGTTGCTACAGAAGGTAGCAAACGAGGTGACAATACTAAAACGGCAGTCACCACCTCAATGGCAACCAGCCTTGCCCTCACCACCTTTTCAATCTCAACCAGCATATCAGCCGAGGAGGAATAACTTTCAGCCGTACAATAATTTCAAGTCAAAGTTTCCGCAAGGACAACCGAGACAAAATAATGAAGCTGAAAAGGGTACGGTCTTTTGCACTTTCCATGATTCAGCAGAGCATACCGGCACTACTTGTCCGGAAAATCAAAGAATGAATCAGCTCATGGGATTTGCCGATTCTGCTCCTAGTTCAGATTTCATACCTACCAGTTCAAATGTCGTCTCTTCACAGCCAGACGAGTTTGATGGCGACTCCGCAACGGGATATTTTGATCGAGAACCCGTTAATGAAGAAGAAGAATCCCGTCGTTTTTCTCTTGCAGTGAATCATGAGAATATCACCTCACCTGTGTTCACACGTGCTCAACATTTCAAAGCACAGAAGGAGGAAGAGGAAAAGCGGAATTTGAATACAAAAGCAAAGGAAGTAGCTTCTACTTCCAATCAAAAACCTTCACAAGAAAATATCTTGCCAGCGGCTTTAGATACGTCTTCAGCAAGCTTTGACATCGTTTCTTCCATGATGAAGACGAAGGTACAGATATCTCAACTGGAGTATTTACAAGATCATCCAGAACAGTTGGATAGGATCTTGAACGTTCTTAAGAAGAAGAATGTCGTTCAGCCGACATTGTTACAATCCTCAGTTCCTGCAGAAGAGAAGCCGAGGCCGTTTTATATATCTCTATATATAGGAGGTTTCAAGCTGAGCAATTGCATAATTGACAGTGGAGCTTCGGACAACGTAATGCCCTTACAAATTATGAATGCGTTGGGACTTTCGTGTACCCCGACTCAGGAAAAGTGTTATTCACTTGAGTCTAAACCGGTGCCGTTAGTTGGTCAACTCAAAGATGCGCAAGTAAGGCTAGCGTCTTGTCCAGAGAAGAAGATTATGATGACTATCCTTGTAGCTGATATTCCTACCAGTTACGGGATGTTACTTAGTAGAAGTTTTTGCAAGGATCTTGGAGGAGAAATACAGATGGATTGGTCGTTCGCGACAATTCCATTAAAGAAAGGTACTTTTAAATTAGAGCCGGAAACCAAATCAAAGTTTACAGTGGTTAAGTCCCAGGACCCACATGCTCAAGTGTTGTATCAAGATACGGGTCCAGGCACATACGCTATGGTGTCTGAAGTGACAGATGATTGTCAAAATTTTGCACTTTCCACCGAATTATCAGAAGAAGAATCGAAGGTGTGGACGATGCAGTTTGATGGCAGTTGTTCGACTTCAGGTTCCGGAGCGGGAGTAGTGATTATCTCTCCCGAAGGTCGTTTATATCCTTTTGCATATAGGTTGCAATTTGATTGCACTAATAATACTGCAGAATATGAGGCGCTTTTGTTAGGTCTCAAAAACGCAAAGGATATGGGGATCAAGCTGCTTCAAGTTGAAGGAGATGCAGAGCTGATCGTAAAACAGGTCAGAGAGCAATTTCACGTAAGAAAGAATCGTCTCCAAAACTATAGGCAGAGAGTATGGAATGCAATCGATTGGTTCGATGCATTTAATATCAAATACATTTCAAGAATGAACAATAGCAAAGCTGATGCGCTTGCAGTTTCAGCCGCTCTTTTTATGCCTAACTCTGATTTTCGTCAGAACTCATTTGCTATTGAGCTCATCTATAGACCAGCTGTTCCTGATAATTCAGACAACTGGCAAGTCTTCAGTGATGATGAAGATATTAAAGAGTTTCTCGTCATGGGAGATAATTACAAAGAATTGTTCTTTGAAGGGAGTTCAACTCCTCACAGAGAGTCAATTACTGAAGAATCTGAGGTTATAGAATCTGGAATCATACAGTTGAAAGGAAATCAGATTCCTAAAGGTTTTGTATCCTTGGAGGATATTTTTGACAGGCATGATCGTTACATCCAAGATCAGAAGAGGTCAGGGGTGAATACTTCGTCAGAATATAGTCAAGTCAACATAGGTACTGAAGACAAGCCTCGGTTTGTGAATTTGGGCAAATGCTGTACTTCCGAAGAAACTGAGAGGTTTATCGCCTTGTTCAAGCAGTACAAGGATGTTTTTGCCTGGTCATATGAAGATTTAAAAGTCTTCACACCCATTGAATTGTCTCACACAATTCCGCTGAAGTCTGAAGTGAAGCCTTTCAGGCAGAAACAAAGACATTACAATCCGCGAATTCAAGATACTATCTATGCGGAAATTCAGAAGATGGTGGACTCCAGAATAATTTTTCCTATTCATCATTCCACCTGGGTGTCAAATATTGTTCCTGTGCGCAAGAAGAATGGAGAAATCAGAATTTGCGTTGATTTCAGGAACTTGAATCAATCGTCCTTGAAGGACAATTATCCCTTACCAATCATGGAGCATACATTGCAGACAGTTACCGGATCGGAAATGCTATCACTTCTTGATGGTTTTTCCGGATACAATCAGATTGCAGTGGCTGAGGAGGATCAAATCAAAACAGCTTTCACCACGCCATGGGGAACGTTTGCTTATGAGAGGATGCCTTTCGGCCTTATCAACGCCGGTGCTACTTTTCAAAGAGCCATGGATTTAGCGTTTGGGGATCTTAGAAATAAGATCATAGTCGTCTATCTTGATGACTTAACCGTTTTTTCAGATAAACGGAGTGATCATTTTTCACACCTTGTGAAAGTGTTCGAGAGATGTAGGTATCATAAAATATCTTTGAATCCGAAGAAGACAATCTTTGCGGTGACGGAGGGAAAGTTACTTGGTCATATCGTTTCCAAAGAAGGTACCAGAATAGATCCGAATCGGGTGGATTCAATCAGAAACCTATCTCTCCCTACAAGCAAAACGCAGGTGCACTCCTTTTTCGGTAAAGTTAACTTTATCCGAAGGTTCGTACCTGATTTCTCAGAGCTGACGAAGGAGATTTCAGCAATGATGAAGAAGACGTCTACATTTGTGTGGACGGATGAAGGCAAACAGGCCTTTATTAAGATTAAAGAAGCTATTGCAAATGCACCAGTGTTAGTTCGGCCTAACTTTCAAAAAGATTTCATTCTTTATTGTTACGCGTCGGAACTTTCATTGTCTGCCATTTTGACACAGAAACTCAGCGAGGAGGGTGAATCTCCTATTGCTTTTATGAGTGCTAATTTCAAGGATGCTGAGATGCGTTATTCCCAGATCGAGAAGAACGCTTATGCTGTCGTCAGAGCTGTCAAGAATTTCAGATTTTATCTTTTGAATTCACATACTACGGTGTATGTCACCGATCCAGCAGTAAAAAGTGTACTTACTCAGCAGGAGATGGGTACGAAAAGAGGGAATTGGATCGCGAGAGTTCAAGAATATGATCTGGAGATTAAGCCGACCAAGCTTGTTCGCGGGCAAGGTCTTTGCAGATTGTTGGCGGAAGATGGAGATCGCAAGTTCAAGAGCAATGGTGGAATTGGTTTAGAAAAAGAAATTGAAGAAGACCTACCTTTGGTCTTACTAGTTAATTCTGCAGAAGAATGGTACACACCATTATGGTATTATTCAACGTATGGAGAATGTCCACGTCACATGGACAAACAGCAGAAAAGAACATTAAAATTGAAAGCACAGAATTTTGTGCTAGTTAATAACGTTCTGTACAAGCGTGGCCTTGACGGAACTTTCCTATTATGTGTCGGAAAGGATCAGCAGCGAAGGTTGTTAGAAGCTTTTCATAATCAGGCATGCGGAGGACACTTTTCATCAAGGGTCACTGCATTTAAGATTCTACGAGCACAGTTTTATTGGCCAACTATGTTTCGTGATGCATATGATTGGGTGTACAAATGTCAGCTATGTCAGCAGTTTGCTGGTAAAGTGAAATTGGCATCTTTTCCACTCAAGCCAGTTGTTATTGACGCTCCATTTCAGCAGTGGGGTATTGATTTTGTAGGACCTGTCAATCCAGTTTCCAGTAAGGGGCATGTGTTTGTCCTTACAGCGACAGATTATTTTACGAAATGGGTTGAGGCAATTCCTACTAAACGAGCTACGTCCGAAGTGGTTTGCAGCTTTCTAAAGGAGAATATCATTTCTCGCTTCGGAGTTCCTCGGAAAATTGTTACTGATAATGCTACTTGCTTCTCGTCAGAGGAGATTTTGAGTTTTTGTTTTGATCACGGCATCATGCTGTCACATTCATCAGATTATTACCCTCAGGGTAATGGACAGGCCGAATCATCCAATAAGAACATTGTAACAATTATACGCAAGTTGGTTGAGTCAAATCAGCGAACTTGGCATACTAAGTTATATGACGCTCTTTGGGCTGATCGTATAACTCCTAAAAGAGCTATTGGCACCTCGCCTTTTATACTTTTGTATGGTACAGAAGCTATTCTGCCCATTACATTAGAATTATCTGCTTTGCAGTTGACATCAGCAGTGGAAGATGAAGAATTTCATGATCCTATTCAGAAGAGAATTTTGCTCCTGATGAAACTTCAAGAAGAAAGGACGGAGGTTGTCGATAAAATCACTCAGCATCAAGAAAGAGTGAAGAGAATTTTTGATAAGAAAGCTCGTCACAGAGACTTTCAAATTGGAGATCAAGTCCTTTTGTGGGACAAAAGGCATGAGCCAAAAGGAATGCATGGAAAATTTGATTCCTTATGGTTAGGGCCCTTCCAGATTCATGAATCAGCAGGAGAGAACACTTATATTCTTTCACATCAGGATGGGAGGCTCTTCCCGCTTCCTTATAGCGGGCAATATCTTAAGCACTTCAACCTTCCGGGGGAGGAGTGATGTTGTAAATATTTTGTAAGTATTTTTATGTTTTATCGTTATGTAGTTATGTTTTTCCCCGTTCTGTGATGTTTTGTCGTGTTATAGGTGATTTAAGTAGTCTTGTTTTAGGTGATTTTTAGGTTAAGTTTTTAGGAACTTTTAATGTTTAGGTGATTAGGAAAGTCCTGACTCCATATACCCAACTTATAAAGTCACTAGTCTACGAAACACTGAGATTCTAGGGATCTCCTATGCCGTAAGTATCCGACATGGTCACCAGACGGAGCCTAATGTTGTACCCAAAACCAAAATTTTTGCTTCACTAAGGCATTTTGCTTAATTGAGTCTAAATCTTGTTAAAGTGTCGTCAAATGGTCATTTTTGGGGTTTTTAAATATGGAGTTGGTGTCAGTACTATGTCAGTCTGTTACCGAAGAGATTTAAGAAAAATGAAAATCTGAAGGAAAATCATCAAAATTTTCTCTGGAGAAGGGAGCACATTTTGAAATAGGCGCCCTATCTTTTAGGGGCCCAGATCCTGTTTTTAAGGTTTGTCACCTCCAGCAGACATTTGTCCGGCATCACGTCAGCTTCGCAGTGAGCTATCAAGCCTGTCAAACGGACCTGTTTTGAGCGAGTTACGGAAGATACAGTGCAGATCAAGGCGAAAGCAAGAATTGGCTAACACTGGAGAAAAGCGTAGCTTTTCAGAAAGGCGCCCATCTTTTTGAGGTGCCAGATGTAGGTTTTTGACTGAATGCCATCCAAGATGTTTATCTCACATTTGTTCAAACTTCGCGAATTTGATCCGGCTGCAAGGTGAATTGAAGGTCGGGTTGCCCTCGAATTGTCGGGCCAAACGTAGGAATAAATCTTAGTCAATATCGTGAGGAAAAAGCTAAAGAGCACATTTTGAGAAAGGCTCGCTTTTCGTGCCTTTAAAGCTTCTTTCCTCGATGATTTCGTGATGCCTAACGTCCGTGGTTAATGCCTGCCTTCCGCCCTCGCCTCCTCGGGCCGACGTAAGATGTCTCGTCAGCTTGCAGTGGAAGTTTTTATATTATTTTTGTCGTTTCCAGAAATGGCTAAGTCTGGAATGAAAAGAGCAACTTTTGAAAAGGGCGCTCTTGTTTTTCACCCTTCAGATGATGTTTTCTGGGGAAATGTGTCTTTGCAGCCGTTGTGCAGAACGAGCTTAGCTTCGCAGTGAACCTGAGTTCCAGTCCTGAAAGTTGATAAATCAGAAGTTATGAAGGATTTTGTTTTTCCCTTCGTTCGAAATGCAGAAGTCAAAATTTGACTAAGTCAGGAAAAAAGCGCAGCTTTTGAAAAAGGCGCTTGGATTTTTAAGCCTTTAGATGTCAGTTTTATGGCGTGCAGTGTCAAGATATCATTTGATCAGTTTTTACTCAGCTCCGCAATGCACCTGTCAGCCAGCCAATCGGAGAAGTCAGTCAACCAGTGTCAGAGGATGAACAGAGGTCCCGGCAGAGGTTTTAGCTTAAATTTTCATGAAATTTGGCTAAGTCTGGAATTCGCCCAAGAGTTCAAATTTGAAATTTTCGAAAGTGAGTTGAATGGACGCCTTAACTGGAGTTCTGACTGCAGTTAGATTGAACGATTTCTGGGTTGTCATCATCAGTTCATATGTTTGCATGTGGAGTGATCTTTCAGTTTGCATGTTCAGTTAACTACCTTGCATGTTCAGTTAACTTGATTGCATGTTAAGTTTAACTGAAGATTATCACTAAAAGTCAACTGAAGTTTGCATGCATGGCGAATTTGGTCAAAGTTGTCAAAATTGTGAAAATGGCGCTTCATTGCATGTTAACTGAAGTCATGCAAAGGGACGCCATATTTTGATGAAGCATTAGTTTGTGAAGCGTGAAGCATAAGATTTGTGAAGTATGGCGAATTTGCATGTCAACTTGAGTTTCAAAAGGGTCGCCATATTTAAGGTTGAAAAGTGAAGCATTTTGTGTGAAGCTATGCACTTTTTAAGGAAGGCAACTTTAGTTCAAAAGGGTTGCTATTTTTAGATTTTAATTGATTAAAGCATGTGAGGTTGGCGCACTTGTTGAAGGCCAAACTGAACTTCCAAAAGGGTCGCTATTTTTAGCTTATTCTTTGCATGAAGATGGCGAACTCTTATCTTATTCTTGTTGTTAACTGAAGCTATCTAAAGGGTACGCTTTAGGTCAAATTGATGAATCTAAAGCAAATTTGAAGATGGCGAACTTAAGACAAGTCTTAACTGAAGCTAAAATCGCATGATGAGTTCAACTGAAGTGTTGAAAGGGCAAACCCTAAAGCACGTCCACCTTTTGAGCTTGTTCGACCTTCAGTTAACTATTATGAGGTCCAATGAGAAGCTTAGCGCCATTTTTAATGCATGCTTGCTTTAGTACGAATTTCTATGATGAAATTCTATATATTTCAAGAGTGGCGTCCATTATTGCATCATCTTTTGCTCTGAAAGCTTGTATTTTCTTGAGCAACCAGCAAGCTTAAGGTGATTCAGGTGTCCGTTTTCAGCGTTCTTCGAAGCTACGAGCTCAGATTCTTCAGAGGAAGTCAATTTTAGACTTCGTTTCCACTTTGCATGCAGGTTTTATAAAGATTCGAAGAAGAGATTTGCAGATTTTTCAGAAGCAGACAAGCAAAACTTTCTATCTTCTGTCTTATTTCTTCTATTTCTCACCTTAGGTACTTTCTTCGCATGCCAGAGTAATTCAACACATTTTCAGAATCTGTTCATCTGGGTTCTCATATTTCAGCGTTTGCAACAAGACCCACTTCTTAGATTTTTTCGAGAAAATCGCCCCGTAGCCTTCATTCTGAAGCTCTGAGCCTTTTTCCGAGAATCTCTTTGCATGTGGGCTTGAATCACATTTTTTCGAGAATCCAGCTATCTGGGTTTGTTCAGAATTCAGTTGTGCACAAAACCCATGTTCCAGAATTTCTTCGAAAATTTCTCCTGTCAGAAGCTATTTTTAGCCTTGTTCAGAGTTTTTCAGAAAGTTCTTCAAACATATTCGACTTTACAGTCAAAAGTCACCATTTTCAAAATGCAGTTCAATCTCATTGATTACAAGGTGAAATCAGTCCTTACACATAATTTCACCAAGACTTCAGATACGGACCTAAACCATGTTTATCCAGTGGTCAATCTGAGCAGTTTAGAAGGTGTTAGCAGCAATTCGATGAGGAATCTTGAGCGTTCCGGGTTGCTGGCAGCGGCATCCATTCCTGTTTCTATCTTCGATCTTGAGTTCGTACTTGCTTGCATTAAGCATTATGACTCGTCTTCACGACAGATCAGATCGGTTGATGGAAGAGTGGTTTGCAGTCTCAAGCCGAAGGACATAGAAAGATGTTTTGCTATTTCTCCTCGCTCAGATAACTTTACTGTTGATCTTGAAGCTTGTGAGAAAATATGGGATGCTGATCATCAACGTTCACAGAGAAAGGTTGCTCAGAAATGGTTGACAATTCAGAAAACTAACTTGCCTAAGAAGGTTGGTCGTGGTGAATTTAAAGGAGAAGTTGCTGTTTTGATCACCTTACTCAATCGAGTTACCGGCCAGTCAGATGCTAACACTTTCCATCCATGGATGTTCTACCTGATTACCAGAATCCTTGATGGCACAGAGCGTTTTGACTGGGCTATGTTAATTAGTGATTGCTTACATCAGCAGATTTCTAACTTTCTCAAGCATCACGAGTTTCACATGATATCTTATTTGGTCTACTTGGTTGCATTTCAAGGTAGTTTCAGACTTCTTAACACCAATGGTACTCTCGGTGTTCAGCATATTCATGAGTATTATCCACAGCTAGAGTTTTCTCAGTCTGAGCAGGACTTTCGAGTGGTGAATGATCACTTTTCCATGAGAACCGTGAGGAATCTTGATGATGAGATGCATATTCGTGTTTCAGCTAAGGTCAAATCAGCAATGGAGACTTGGGCAGATTGGTTCATACAGTTTCCTACTTTCACGTACCTCTGAGTTTATGGTTATGTTGGAGAGCCTCTGATGTTGCCGAGATATCCGTCAGACAAGATTGTCTTTATGGAGTTCCTCAGGCAAATGCAGCACGTTCACTTCTTTCTCCGTAGTCGTCATAAGGCTGCGGCAAATTTTCCATTTTCATTGGGAATTTTCACATGTGATGCAGCAACAGATGCCAGGCGTATGTCTACTGAGATGGAAAGGTTCAAATTCAAGCCTTATACTGAGAGACGTTCCTATGATCCTCTCGGTCATTATGCAAATCGGTTAGAGCGAGGGATTGCACATGCGCCAGCACTTGAAGACTTCTGGGCAAATTGTGAAGATGAATTTGAAGTTCGTCGTCGTCACTATTGTAGACTTACTGTTGGACAGCTCTCTGATTACTTGTCAGAAGATGTTGATGGTTTGTCGGATGATGATGGAGAAGTTCTTCTCAATTCTTATGTTAAGGATCAAGTTGCTAGGCAGCCACTTCGCTCACCTGATTGGTATGCTAAGGAGAATACTTCTATTGAAGAGGTTTCCAGATCAGTGATCAAGACTAGTAAGTTGTTCTTGGAGAGCAAGCGAACGCGGAAGTCAGTTCCTGTAGCAGAGCCGCCAAAGGATTTCTCGTCATTGCCTTCTACTTCTAGAGCAAAACCCAGAGTTAAAGCCATTATCATACCTCCGGAAGGAGTTAGACTCAGTGGAAACACAGGGAAGAGAGCTACTGGTAAAAGGAAGCAGAAACAAATTGAGAGTATTCCTGAAGTTCCAACAGAGACAGTTATTCAGACTGAGCCTCACGTTTCACTTCCTAGTTCACCTCACGTTCCGCCTATTGATATAGATTCTGAGCCCGAGCCACAAATTCAAGCAGGATCGGAGACGACTGAAACACCACAGGTTGATACATCAGGGACAGTCTCTCCGCGAATTGAAAATATTGTTCAGTCTTGTTGGCTCGAGAAGTCTTTGGGGAGACAAAGGCGTGAACCGTCATACAACCTTGATTTGTCAGAGTTTGGTGAGCCCTATCAGAGGAGATCAAACAAGAAGATTAAGAAACAAGTGCACATCGAAAAGACCCCTGAATCAGAGATTGTGATAGAAGTTGCAGTGCCTCCAGAAGGTAAAAGCTTGGACGAGGTCGAAGTGGGTGATTTTACATTCACTAAGGCAAATCTTGGCAGGGCCACACGAGAGACAGATGTATCTCTTCTCAAGATTGTTACCAATAATCTTGAAGAGCGTATCACGAAGGATGGAGAAGATAAGGCTTTACTCAAAACTGAAATTAGTCAACTTCGTCAATATATTTCTGATCTTGTTCATGGGAATCCAAATAGAGCACCGGTTCTTCCTCGGCACACACCTGCAGAGAAACGAAAATTGGATCAGTTGGTCAGTCATGGCAGACTTTTGGATGATTGGATTGACAGTTTAGTTGCTGCTGGTAAGACTCTTCTTGCAGATTTATATCAGTTGAGGAGTGAGGCACACAAACTCCGTCAGGGTATTCAGTCGCTGGATATTGCAGTTGCAGAGAGCTTGGCAAAGGATCGCGTTCTTGTATCTCAGTTATCAGTTGCATGCGATGCTTTGGAGATGATCGAAGATCAAGAGAAAGTCTTCACTTGGAAAGAGCAGCACCTTCTCAGAACAGAAATATGTGAGAAAATCTCTTCTAAGTTATTTTCACTGAAGGATGACGTAGTTGGAGTGCTTGCACTTGTCAGTGGCTTCGTTGTTCAGATTCCGTGTCACTATCTTCTCGAAGATGGCACGTATGTTGAGTTGGAAAAAGTTCAAGCAGAATTCGAGAAGCTGATTTTTGACAGCCTTGAAGGTGAACCTAGGGCGCCAAAATTAGAAAATGTTTCAGTGATTGCAGCCAGTTTGAGAAAGGCGACTGAAGAATGCAAAGATGGTGTGCACACAATTACTAAAAGTGGCAGAGAACTAAAGAAGCAGACTGTTATTTTTAGCAGCATCAAAGTGCCAGATGACAGGGAGATCGATGAGTTCTTGGTCG
>VDFB02060347.1:0-21579 GCA_007258455.2 Sequoia sempervirens | reverse complement strand
TTACAGCGATTCACCGAGTGCTACACCAAATAGGAGATCAATACCGGATTCCCCACAGAGATCAGATGTGGGTAGCTCATTCGGGAGGTGACAGGTTACTAAGTTTTTGATAGATGTAGGGTGGAGCATGTAGGATTTATTGACAGAGATCAGAGAGGTTCCACATCTCTGGATTTTGTAGTTGATTATGTGATGGATATATGATAGATTTTGATGTATGTGACGCACATTATATTATTTTGACTATGACATGAGACAGTTCTTATTGGCATTATGCAGTATGTTTCCTTTTGTGATGGGTGATTATATGCACGTGTGTATGATATTAGATGCTTATGTGGATGATTGGGTGTATGTATTTTATTAATGCAAATACGGTGATATGATATGCACACATGTTGCATTTATGATGATTTATATGTATGGATGCCCAGTTAACTTATTTATCATGTATGTATATGTGTATGATGGATTGTGTATGAACATTTTACATATGCAGGATGTGATGTATTATGAGTCTAACATTTTGTGATGCAGGTGGCGATGTATGCATGGATTTGACATGTGGTGATGCAGGTGGCGATGGATGCGTGGTTAATAGAATGATTTTGATATGCAATAATGCTTTTGTAATTTTATAGGAAGTAACACATGGCCATAAGTGCCAATAAGAACTGACAAGATAATGGAAGGTGGGTATGTAGTGATGGTGAAAATGGGTGTCATTTGGCATCTGTCAAAAATCATTAGTATCCTGAGAAGAATGGGAAAGAGGGGGAGAAAGTATTTGCACAACCAACATCATAGGGTGAATGCAATGCAACAAATGATGGAATGCAATCCTAATATGAGTTGCCATCTTTGGAGCATTGATATTTGCTATAGCATAAGATACCAGATACCCTGATATATAAGACTAGGGCCAGTAGGTATCCAATGCATGAAACAAACACAGCAAGCAAAAGGGGGCTACCCCAACACTCCAAGGTCACGATGACCTTGGTCGGGCCAGGCATTTGGATAACCAAAAACACACGAGGATGCCCCAGCGTAACACAAGACCTCAGGGATCTTGGTGGGTACTATGTGGGACAACCAAAAAAGGCAGCAACAAAGAAAAGACCAAGATGAACCCATATGTCGACTAGTCAACGCACACCATGATATGATGGATCAAGGTGACCATGACAAGTGTTGATAATGAGCTCAAATGACAAATAAATTCCAAAACATCAAAAGTTCACAATTAAAATCAAAATGTCCTTTGCCATAAGATTAGGGTGATGGATAGGATCAATGAGGTCTGCTAGGAAGGATGCATCCTGTTGAGACCAATAATGGATACTAAACTAGAATGACCCAGTTTGACACCAGATGCTTTTCATTAACTAAATCTTTCAATAATATTAGGATTTAATTTGAGAATAACGGGCCAAATGGAGACACAGAGTGACACATCCTACAGACCTAGGGGCTCGGGGGCCGATCAAAGATTAGCCTTGCCTACATGAAAGCGCAGAGCCCTCGTAGTTCATGAAAAGACCATGGATAAAGTAGAAAGAGGATGATGAAGGCGAATGATGGATGACCAAGACGCGATGGTCAGAATACCCCAAGGGCAGATCAAATGATTAGCCTTGCCTACGTGAAAGCGATGGGCAACGAACTGAATTAGTGATGCGTATGATGAGATCATTTAATCGGCTACGATGGATGATAGTATATGATGACACGGACCAACCAACAAAGGGAATGAATGACATAAGCTCAAAGTGGGATACTGAAAAGCTCACGATGAGGGATAGGCTAGATGGGTCATCCAATGCTCAATCAATATATACCAAGTGGCCTAGGCTGAGGTGGGCGAGGATGATAGTGCAGATGAAAGCATAAAATAACTAGGATGTCAAGTAGATAATGATTAAGCCCTCTACGGATGATGCCTGTTACAAGGTTTTTCACCACCCATATTTATCCAAGGTGCCACCAAGAGGTGGTTTTCACCATAGGATCTGGATTTATTTTTCTCTACTATTGTTGGATTTTTATTTTTTTTATTTTTATTCTTTTGTTGATTTTTTTTATTTTTTTTGTGATTTTTGATTTTTAGGTGGGGTTACCAAGCGGACTTAGGCATAGAACTTCTTCAAATGCATGATATTGATAGGTTCGTCAAGGGGATCTCCTTCAAGAGTAGTCAACCTATAGGCCCCAGATCCATATTTAGCGGCTATGATATAAGGCCCTAACCAGTTTGCCTCAAATTTTCCCTTTTTATCACGATACTGTTAAGTATGCTGATTTTCCTTAAGAACAAGCTCACCAACCTGGAATTGTCAAGGACGGACCTTTTTATTGTAATTACATTTGAGGTGGTTTTGGTATGTTTGCAGGTGATCATAGGCTTTTATTGTACATTCATCTAGTAATTCCAGTTGTGCAAGCCGTGCAACACGAGCATCTTCTTTGCTGATAAGATTCTTCAGAGAAATCCTTAGTGATGGAAGCTCAACTTTAATTGGCAAGACGACTTCAACACCATATACTAAAGAATAGGGGTGGTGCCTGTCGGGGTGTGGATGGATGTGCGGTATGCCCAGAGGGTAGGATGAATATGGAGGTGCCAATCTTGTCCAGTGTTATTGACAACCTTTTTGAGGATGCGGATAAGGGTCTTGTTGGTTGCTTTTGCCTGACCATTTCCTTGGGGGTAATAAGGTGTTGACCAACGATGTTGTATATGAAAGGTGTCACAGAGATGTTTCATGGCTTGGTTTTTGAAGGGTTTTCTGTTATCAGAGAGGATGGTGGATGGGATACCATATCTGTAGAGAATATGGTAAAGGATAAATTTTGAGATTTGGACACTGGTGATTTGTGAGAGTGGCATTGCTTCCACCCACTTAGTGAATTATTTTGTGGCAATAATTATGGATGTATGGTCGTCAGATGATAGTGGATAAATCTTGCCAATCAAGTCGAAACCCCATTGAGAAAAGGGCTACAGTGCTAGGAGGGGCTAGAGATCTTTGAATCAAATCTGCATGTTGTTGGCATGGAAGGCACTTCTTCACTTCTTCACAAGCATCATGTTCCAATGTCGGCCAATAATATCCAGCTCGTACAATCCTTTTGTCCAGAGCCATACCATTTGAGTGAGCTCCAAAAATACCACCATGTAATTTTGTTAGTGTCGCGTGGGCCACAGTCTCATTCAGACATCTAAGGAGGATTCCATCATACCTGCGATGATAGAGTGTATCACCAAAAATGATGTATTGGGAAGAGTGATGAATAAAGGATTTGCATTGGTTGCATCTAAGTTCTGGGGGTATGATATTATCATGTAGGTAGGTGTATATGTCATGATACTAAGGGGAGGCGGGACCTACAATATCACACACCATATTAGTCTCAGGAACATCATATGCAGGGACTAAAAGTTGTTCAACAAGAAACTCACATTTTGTTCGGTCTTTAGGCATGTCAATCAGGGAACCAATAGTGGTCATTGCACCTACCACTTTATTCTGTACCCGAGGGATTTGGTCAAACTGTATGAAAGTGAAATATTTGTTGAAATCATCCACCATACGCTTATAGGGTAATAGTTTATCATCTTTCGTGAGGAATTCATCATTAACCTATCTAATGACTAGCAAAGAATCACCAAAGACTTTTAGGTGAGTTATGTGCCACTGTTTTGCAATTTGGAGGTCGGTGAGGAGGGCTTCATACTCTACGATGTTGTTGGTACATGGGAATGCTATCCTAAATGATTTTGGGATGTAGTCACCCTAAGGGGTAATTAATAAAATTCCTGCTCCAAATCCACTATGAGTGTATGAGCCATCAAAATATAGCGTCCAAGCTGATGCTTCTATAACTGTGTAGACTTCTTCATCTGGAAATTCAGTGTCTAGCAGGTAGGCATCTACTAAGGGTGCCTCAGCCAATTGATCAACTATGACCTGTCCTTTTATGGCTTTCCGCTCTACATATTCTATGTCAAATTCACTTAGGAGCATGACCCATTTGGCCATGCGGCCAGTCAGAGTGGTTCTAGATAACAAATACTTCAGGGGATCAATTTTAGTGATTAATTTGACTAGATGGTTGAGCATGTAATGACGAAGTTTCTGTGTGCTGAAGACTAGTGCAAGGCAAGCTTTTTCCATGGGGGAGTAATTTAACTCATAGCCAACCAATGTTCGACTGATGTAGTAGATTTCCTTCTCTTTGAATGACTCATCATGTTGTGCCAACAATGCCCCCAGGGTGACTGAAGTAGCAGAGATGTAAAGCAGGAGGGGTTTTCCTAGAATAGGTAGTGTTAGGATCGGTGGATGAGCTAAATATTCCTTAATTTTATCGAAACCCATCTGACACTACTAGTTCCATTGGAAGGTGGAATCTTTCTTCAAAATATGAGTGAATGGCTGACATTTATCTGCTAGCTAGGCTATGAACCAACGGATGGACTGCATCTTCCCCTAGAGGCTTCTTAACTACTTCAGATTGCATGGAGGTGGCATGTCCAGGATAGCCTTTACCTTGGCAGGATCAACTTCAATATGCCTTCAAGAGACTATAAAACTCAACAATTTTCCTGATGTAACTCCAAAGATGCACTTTTTTGGTTTTAGCCACAACTTGTAATGTTCTAGCCATTCAAAGATCTGTCTTAGGACCGTAGGATGTTCTGCTCGTGTTTTAGGTTTTCCTAACAAGTCATCAACATAATCCTCCATGATGATATGGATGAGATCATGGAAGATGACCGTCATTGCTCTCTAATATGTTGCCCCTGCATTTTTGAGACCAAAAGGCATAACATTGTAACAGAAAGTGCCCCAAGGTGTTGTGAAGGCAGTCTTGTGTTGGTCCTCAGTTGTGATTCGAATCTAATTATAACTAGAGAAGCCATCCATAAGGGATAACATCTCATATCGTGCTGTCAGGTCAACCTACCTGTCAATGTTAGGTAGAGGAAAGTCATCTTTTGGGCAGGCCTTGTTAAGGTCCTTGAAGTCTGTGTAGATCCAAATATCTCCATTTGGTTTGGCAACCGGTACCATATTGGAGATCCACTCAGAGTAGTAACTTCTCCAATTCCTTCTTGACTAATAATGTGACCTACAGATGCATCTTGCAGAGCTTCTGTTTAATAGGCTTGGCATCGAGGCGAATGTCTAAATGATGAACCACTAAGGCGGGGTCTAAGCTTGGCATGTCTAAATATGACCAAGCAAAGTTGATGATTCCCTCTCGGAGTAGTTGCATGATGACTGGATACTCTTGCTATGAGAGTGACTTAGTCACATAGGTGATTTTAGGATTTTCAGTAGTACCCAGATTAACTTCTTGAGTCTCTTCAATTAGAATGGATGATCGGGTAGATAACTGAGTTCCTACAAGGGGAAGATGAACATCTCCATCATCCAACTCCTCTTCGAGGTTTTCACTATCAGATGTGTCCTTTATTTTTACTTTTTCAAGGTCAGGAAGCGCCTCAGGGAGGTTTTCACTAGATGATCATTTTTTACTTTTCTTATTCTTATTTTTGCGACTGGAGTGTTCATCTTCCCCCAATCCCATAAGGTTGACATATGTATCCGCAGACATATTGACAGGTGTGGTATTACGTAGGTCCCAATCAATAAGCTCAGGGTGACAAAGGGATAGGCTAATGGTGCAGATAGATAGGCATTCAAACATGGATGATAAGTCGGTGTGATCGACGTCATCGTACGCACATATGATGGATTCCTCCTTGGGTATGTCTTCCAATGAGCCATCATCCACAACGATACTATTGGAAGTATTAGATGATGTTGCAGGGATTTTCTATTTTTTGGTAGCTTTGGTGTATCAATAGGTTGCAACTACCCTTGTTCCTCTTTACCTAGGCCCCTGCCTTGGTAGTTGTATTTTTCTGCAAACTTAGCTGACCACAAATATGCTTCCTGAAAATATTCCTTTAGAGGAGGATCCGGCTGGGGTTCTTCTCGGTAGACCCATTGGCTTATGTCCTCTTCTGGTGCATCGATCTTGACACTTGGGAATCTAAAAGTGGTGGTAGGGATGTTTTTACCACTGAAGATGATAGTCTTGTCTTCCTTTTGTGTATCATGTGAAGGTGGCATGGTTGCTACATTAAGAGCCATATGCATTTTGTATTCACCACACCCTTTGTAAATGATCTGGACTTTGGTGACCATAGGAATAGTGGTGGAGGATGGATTTGCGGATGATGACCGGGATGCCCCCATTTCAACCCCGGGACAATAATGTAAATGGGGAAATGACGCTTCTAAAGCACGACAATATTGAAATGGTTGGGGGTCAGCGTAGATGGTGACCTCTTGTCCATTGACAGGGAATTTTATACACTGATAGTACATGGAGGGGATGGCTTGCATAGCATGGAGCCACGGGCGGCCAAGGAGGAGATTATATGGTAAGTCCAGATCAAGGACATGACAGGTAGTATATTGAAGCACAGGTCCCACTTGGATAGGAAGACTAATGATTCCCTCTAAATTTCTTTCTGCATTATCATAGGCTTTGATTGTGATGACCTAATTACTTAAATCCATTTGAGTATACCCCACTTGTTTTATGAATTTCAGAGTACACAAATTGAGGGAAGAGCCATTATCTACCAAGACCCTTTTTGTTTTATGGCGAGCAACCACGACTTCAATATGTAAGGGGCGATTATGATTGACATCGATGTTTGGCATATCATTTTGGCTGAAGTGTAGTTGATGAGATAAGGCTAAGTGTCCCACCAAAGCTTGGAACTGCATGGGGTCGATGTCATTTGGCACATGGGTTTCCTGTAGGGCTCTATTGAGGATTTCTTGATGTACCAAGCAAGACTTAAGCAAATCCAAAATGGATATATGAGTAGGGGTCTTTCTTAAGTGATCAAGGATGTTGTACTAAGAGCTTAAAAGAGTTGATTGGGTGGGTGCAGAGGCTGCAGGGCAGTGATGTGGGCTCGTCGTGTAGTAACAACACATTGAGGGTCTTTGGCTTTAACATGTATCATGGATACATAGGGTTCCACCTGCTCAATGTAATGAATAA
Organism: Sequoia sempervirens; assembly: GCA_007258455.2. Classification (NCBI taxonomy): domain Eukaryota; kingdom Viridiplantae; phylum Streptophyta; class Pinopsida; order Cupressales; family Cupressaceae; genus Sequoia; species Sequoia sempervirens. Next base: position 14,484 of record VDFB02060347.1, on the reverse strand, counting down.
CACCCTCGTAATTGAAGGGTACATTCTTGTAGCTCACATTATTTGTGTTGTTTCCTTGGGGATTACTGTTAGATGTGATTGGGCCTTGATTATGATTCGGAAAGGCGTTTTGATATATCTATAATTGAGCATTGGATGACAAATATTGACTGGGGTCAACCTTGATATCACCTCGATCAATGAGATCTTGGACGTAGTTTTTCAGACCCTAACACTTCTTTAAAGAGTGTCCTTTGATTTTATGTAACTCACAATACTCATTTTCCTTAAACCACATGGGCTTGGGTTCAGACTTGTCAAATGGTTTGGTGATAGGGTACGTGATGGGATAGTTGATTTGTAACAATTTATTAAAGACAACACTCAGAGGTTCTCTTAATTGAGCATACTGACGTTTGGTGTTCGCTTGATTGTTCTGGTTCAACTGTTGAGGAGGACGAGGTGTCCCTTGTGGCACAGAGATGGCATTAGGTACAGACGGTTGTTGTTTTTGGGATGCATTAGCCACTTGGATGTGTTTAGTGTTTGTAATGCCATCATTCACCGCATTCTTTTTCTTGTTCCAGAATCGCGGTTTGTTGCCAAATGACCTCTCTTTATCATGACTATGTATTTTGATGTGTCCTTTGCAATAAGGGCATGTTCAAGGATGGTCCCTTTTCTACTATCTCCACAAAGGTGGTGAGACAATGTAACCTAAAATTATGGGCCATGTCCGGATGAGAGTTTTCCATAAAAAGAGTGACCATGTCTTTTTCTTTCAAAGGGGTCTTCAGTCGGCTTGCTAATTCACGCCACCGTTGTAGGTAGCTAGTAAAGGTTTCCCCCTCACGTTGTTTCTCTTTGAGGAGATCTAAGGTGTCCATGTCCTCTACATTAAAAGAGAAGTAGGATACAAATTTTTCTGATAGGTCTGCAAAAGTTTTTATGGACCCTTTTTTTAGGGTCATGAACCAATCCAAGGCGTGGCTTGTTAGGCTTCGTGGGAACAAGCATAAGAGATAGTTGTCATTGTACATAACTTCTTGACATTGGGAGTAAAACTCCTACAAGTGAGCCTTAGGGTCTTTGTTTCCCTTGTATTTGTCAAACTTTGGTATCTCAAAATGTTTAGGAAACGGGATTAATGAGATGGAGGGATCAAATGGATATGGGCATATGTCTTCAAATTTGAATGATTGTTTGGTAGGCCTAGCTTGAAGATCTTTCGGAGTGGCTTTGATTTCCAACAAATCTGAGTTGGTCGGTGGCGGGTTGGGGGGGATATTGATGATAGGATGATAAAGGATCATGCTGAGAGGGCATCAGATTGTTGAAATACGGATTTGGATGGTTGGATGATGATATGCCTTGCTGGCAAGATAGGGGATTTTGTTGATACGGGGGCTGTTGTTGTGGGGTATAGTATAGATTCGTTTGATAAAAGTGCAGGGTAAGCTATTGAGGAGCTTTGATGGGATGTTGTGTATTGATTTATTGGTGTTGAAGATACTGTTGTGATTGTTGGGAGGTCACATAAGGCGGTTGTTGGTGAAATTGTTGCTGATTACGATAGTGGTAGTGTTGAGGGGGTTGTTGTTGTGATGCCAACTATTGTATAGGTTGAGATGGGGTGTCGTGTTGCGGTTGAGCTTGTGGGCTCAAAATGGATGCAAGAAAGAAGGGATATGGTCTAAGCAATAGGTCAAGATGGATTGCCTTGTGGCTGGTAGGGTGGTTGTTGTGAAGAGACCAAAGCATTCTGTGGAGGTGGTGGCTGATGAGATGGCTATGGTAGCATGGAAGCATTTTGTAAAGGGGGTTGTTGGGTACCACCTAAAACATTCAGCTGGGGTGCGCCTTGTGGAGGTAATTGAGGTAGAATGTTGGATTGGTGAAGCTATTGAGATGTATATGAAGATGATGGTAGATTTTTGGCCCCAGGAGGTGGAAGCAACATGGTAAAGGGGGTGCCCCTAGTGCTGACTGTAGGTTGATTCGAAAGAGGGGGTGCTATTAGCATTAATGGTACAGATTGTGGAACATTTTGTGGCATACCATAGGCAAAAGGATTATTGGGATTAGGCACTTGAGGACCTCCCATGACTGAGGTTGAAGCATGTGGGGGATGTTTAACATGATAGAGAACAACATTTCCAAATTCAGGTTGATGCCAACCCTCAATTGGAGGAACATTGGGGAAGTACGAACCTTCTGGTGCATTTTGTGGACCTTGGAGTACGTTAGATGGGGGACTCCTATATTTGGACAAGTCAACACCTGAGGGGGGTTTGACACCCTTCTCAATTAGGTGGGCCAAAATTTCTTTCCCATGTTTTTCAAGCAGACAGTTAGTCATTTGCACATTGGCGGGATTACTAAAATGTTCCTCAAATGTGAGTTTAGGTTTATTAGCCATACTCTCTTCACCATGTGGTGAGTTGTTCTGATTTTCAGTGTTCGAGTGTGATGAAGTACCATTTTGAGGATTGTGAGGGATGTTAGTACCATTGTTAGGATCTGATGAGACATTGATTGTGTTGTTGGGATCTTGAGGTTTGTTTGATTGGGCATTCTGGACTTGTTGGTTGGCCATTTTCATTGCCTATGATCGGGTCTGAACGGGCATGCAAATGTGCTATGAGTGGATTATAAAAATGTTTTTGATGAATGATTTGATTGTGATTGGATGAGATCTGATTTGGATGGGGTTTGGATTTAGATCAGATTTTGTTTGGATCTATTGGATTGGATCGGATGTTGATGGGATCAGATTTTGATTGGCTAAATTGGATTTTGATTGGCTAGATTGGATTTTGATATTAAGATCAATGGGATTGCATTGGTTGAACGGATGTGATTTGGTTGATTGGGTAATTTGATTGAATGATTGATTTTGATAGATTTTGATGATTGGATGGGTATGATTGGATGATGAAAGATGTGAGAGAGGCCTTGAGTTTAATCAAAGGAAGTTACCCTTAGTGACCAAGAGCTTTAAGCGATTAAGAGGATGATCACGGCACCGAATCCACCTTAAGATAGGAATGGGTTGATTGGGCTGAGGATGATAACTTATGACACCGAATTCACCTCAAGATGGAAACAAATTGATTTGGGTCAAAGTTAAAGACTAATAATCAAATTCAAGTGCTATGGTCAATTTGGGTAACCACTTTGTAATACAAGGTTAAGGCGATTTGGTTATGGGTGGTGTTTGGTGATGTAAATGGTAAAATTATGATGTTTGCTAGGTGAGGGAATGGAATTTTGAATGGATTATGGGAAAATTAAAAATGAATAGGTGGATTGAGAGTGATTGTGGAGAATGAATGGGGATTTAGAGTGGTTAAACGAAAGTTTGGAATGATGAGATGGAGGTTTAAAATGGTCAAATGGAGGCTTTGAGAGACTTAGAGTGATGAAACGGAGGCTTGGGATGATGAGATAATGGTTGGGAATGGTTAAATGATGGTTTAGATGCTAAACGGATCCAAATGGAGCAATTTCGGGTGTTCAGGAGGGAAAATTCGCCCCTTTGCAGTAAATCAGGGGCATAATCACCTCACTATGGTAAATTAGGGGCATAATCGCCTCACTACATTAAATCAGGGGCGTAGTCACCTCACTACGGTAAATCAGGGGTACAGTCACCCCACTGCAGTAAATCAGGGGCGTAATCACCTCACTGTGATAAATCAAGGGTGCAATCACCTCACTACGGTAAATCAGAGGCATAATCGCCTCACTGCGGTAAATTAGGGGCGTAGTCACCTCATTGCGGTAAATCAGGGGCACAGTCACCCCACTGCGGTAAATCAGGGGCACAATCACCCCACTATGGTAAATCAGGGGCGCAGTCGCCCCACTGTGGTAAATCAGGGGCGTAATCACCTTGCTGCGGTAAAACAGGGGCTTGGTTTGATGAAAATGACTATGGAAAGGACTTCAAAATAATAATGATAAGGCCAATTTGTCAAAAATTTCACTAGTTTCTGACAAGAAACACTCTCAAGAAAATACAAACCTACGATTAGTGTTAAGGGTATGGCCAAAGAGGTATTAATCTAGGATGCACAAGGTGTCTAAGGAGTCCTCGATATATTCTCGGTATGTGAGGCACAAACGTGAACACCAACAAGTCACAAGCGTGAGTCAGGAACCTTAGCGACATACTGAAGGGCTCGGACCAACTCTTCACGTCTATCTAGGTATCACCCTAGCTTCGATGCTCTGCCAATTACAATGTGACTGGATTGGGGTACAACTTTCACTCTCCCCCCTTTATATACCCTGCTGGTACGTGTGGTTGGAATCATCCCTTGAGGTGATGAAATCCTCAAGTAGGTCCCACTATAAAGAAAGCACTAACCATCTCCAACTACTCCTCAGGCTCACATGAAGTGCAAGGGGAAAGCGAAAACAAGCTAATGCCCCCTTTGGGTAACACAAAAAGACAAGCATAGCAAGTAATGAATATTACTCCCCCTAATTAAACTATGTTCTTAGATTAAGGCAAATAGCAAGGATATTTTAAAAAGTTTTGAGTGAACGAATAGCCCTACAAGCAAATTTTAGATGTTTTATTCCGCTTTCTTCATCAACTTCACAAAAATATGCTACAAAAAGTTAGTAAAAAACACCAATATCCTTGCATGAATAGTGTTAGGAGGTTAATATCTAAAAATAGTCAAAAATCAAAGCCAAAATGATAGTTTTACCTTTCAAAATGTGTTGCTTTGCAGTGACAAGGGGGCGCAGTCACCCTTCTGCAGTAAATCAGGGGCGCAATCACCTCGCTGTAGAAAATTAGGGGTGCAGTCGCCTCACTGCAGAAAATCAGGGGCATAATCACCTCACTACAGAAAATCAGAGGTGTAGTCGCCTCACTGTGGAAAATCAAGGGCGTAGTCACCCCACTGCGAAAAATCAGGGGCGTAGTCGCCCCACTATAGAAAAATGTTAGCACAAAATTTTCAGCCCAGGGGGGGCGTAGTCGCCTCATTGCAGAAAAAGTGTTAGCCAAAAATAATTTTCAGCCCAAGGGGGCGCAGTTGCCTCACTGCAATAAATCAGGGGCGCAGTCACCTTACTGTAGTAAATCAGGGGCACAGTTGCCCCACTACAGAAAATCAGGGGCATAGTCACCCCACTGCGGAAAAATCAGGGGCATAGTCACCCCACTACGACGTATTCCTTCAAAAATCTCAACAACAGCAAACATGAAATATAGGAACCCATTTGTGGGTCCCACCGGGTGTGCCAAAAATGTGATATCAAAATGTTTAACCTATTCTAAGTAACTAAAATGCAATAGAAAATATAATGAAACACCTCATGATTAGCCTAAGGAATTTGTAAATACAAAGAGGAAAGTGTTAAATGAAGATAAATAGTTATACCTTCCTTCTTCCAGCTGAAACTCCTTGGTTGACCCTTGATTTGGATTGATTTGTATGCTCCTTGATGGCTTTTGATGTGGCTAAATGGAGGATTTGACTAGGTGCTTGGAAGCAAATGAAAATGGATGAGATTGATGGCTAAATGAGTGCACAAAATGGCAACATTTAGTTGCAAAATGGCTAAGTGTTAAAATTCCCTTAAGGAGGGAGTATTTATAGAAGAATTTGAATTCTCTAGAGAATTAAATGGTTGAGATTCATCCAACAAGGTCAAGATGAAGGGCTATGGTGGGTTGAGGACTTACAAGCCCTCACATCTTGACATGTGGATGGTGAAGTAGCTAAGAGGAGATGAGGTGTAAGTGAGGTGGCCAAAAGGTACATGAGGTGGAGGAAGGACAAGTACCTTCCAAGTACCTTAGGGAGTGAGAAGATTTCTGTAAAAAGGAACTTCTTATCCTCAAGTGGGAGTGAAAATGACACTTGAATAATTTTGAAATTTCTCAAAAATCCCCAAATGTGCATGAGGTGATATGTCAAACATTCTAGAAGCCTTGGAAAGATAAAATGTGAATTAAAAACTCACATGGGGATGAGAGAGACATAGGGTGAATAAATGAGAATTAAAAATTCTCATGGGAAAGAGGGTCAATGTCTAAAAAGGAAAAATGGAAGGATTGACTAAAAAGTGGTGCTAAAAATGGTTAATGACCTTGATTAAAGTTCTGCAAATACTTGATTATGATAATTAATGGAAGATTAGAGGCAAGTGGCAAATGTAGGAGGATGTGACATTAATCTTTTATTAAGAGGATGCACACCCTAAATATGAATTAATTAAATTAATTCATATTAGAGATGGATTATGGAGGATGTGACAAGGAGGGAGAAAAGAAGAATTTTAAATTGATTTTAATTCAATGGATTAGGATGACTAAATTAAATAAATTGGTGTATTTATTTAATTTAGAGAAGATAAAGGCACCAGATAAAGTATTTAATTATTAATTAAATACTTTAAGTCTTATGTGGGAAGTGTAATATTAATTAAATAAATTAATATTGATAGAATTGATGGATAAAGAGGTAAATTTGATCATATGGGAGTGATTAAATTTGGGTGTCTACACATATGATGAAAACAAGGAAGAAAGATTTGAAGACATTCATTTGATTTCAATCAAGATTATGAACATATTTTCAGATTGGTTAGAAAAGGTACACATGTGTAAGTTTTCAATAATTTAAATATTATATATATCTAGTCAATGATCTTTAGAGACATTTCTAATTTTTTTATAATCTTTTTATATAAATTTGGTGTACAAGAGATGTTTTTGCAGTCATAGTAGAGCTTGGAAACATCAAAGGTGTTAGCTATTATTTATTGTGTTGCACAGAAGAGAGGAATAAGCTAACAAACCTGAAACAAGTGATGGAATATCATTTCCCACAGGTGAGTTTGAATTTAAAATTTTATATACATTGTATTCACATGTCCACATTACATTATAAACATTAAATATATATTGTAAAAACCTTGAACATGAAAATTTTACACACGCTCATATGTCTTACCGTAGGTTCATGTTTACCATGTAGGTTCTGTTGTAGTACAAGGGACATATCTAAAACAAGTCAAAGTTGTTCAACATGGGATTCATTTTGTTGACTTTAAAACTGATAACAAGGTATATCAATATAGTCACTTAATAATTGCTACCGCTCTACATCTTCATGCAATTCCACATGCGCGTGGCCGAAGAAAATTGAGACTAGATTGTGATGATCATCAAAAAATTATACATGTTATTGAAGAGCAGGCTGAACCAAGATCTTTGACTTAGATTATATCCATGGTTTTAAGTTCACTTGTAACCCTATACATGTTCAAATGAGAACTTATAGTAACTTGTACATCTAGTTGTAAATCATTTTGTGTAAATTACAATTATATGTAAATATTTGTTCCCTGGAAAATTATTAAGTTTAAGAAAAATTTGATAGCATCATCTCTCACTTTTTTGGTTGCATGTAAACCCATGTATATATGCTTTCAATCCTTATTTGAAATGTAGTGAAGTTTTTTAAAATTATTTTTCCTAAATTACAATTATATGTACATATTTGTTCCATGGAAAATTCTTAAGTTCAAGAATCTTTGATAGCATCATCTCTCACTTTTTTTGGTTGTATGTAAACCCATTTATATGCTTTTAATCCTTATTTGAAAGGTAGTGAAGTATTTTAAAATCAAAATTTTCCTAAATTACAATTATATACAACTTATATTTGTTTCATGGAATTCTTAAGTTCAAGAATCTTATATACACTTATATACAACTGATATAATTTGTTCCATCGAATTGTTCCATTGAAAATTATGTAAATTTTAAAATTAAGTATTATCTAATCATAAAATTATTGTCCACATATATAAAACATAAATCAATGCAAATAAAAAATAAACCCTAACCCTTAAACCCTTGTACCCCCTACCCTCTATCTTTCCCCCACTCCCCCCTATCTCTCTTGAAATTCTCTCCAGGCTCCTACCCACTCTTCCTCTCTCTCTACCCCCCCTACCAAACAAACCCCTCCATTCCACTATCTCTCCCCCCCTCTCAAGTCTCCCTCTTCCCTCCACCATAAATCCCCTCTCCCCTCTCCACCCTCTTGGCTCCTCTACCCTTCCACCACCCTTTATCCTCCTCCACTCCCCCATTCTCTCAGATCCTCCCTCCACCCCCCTCTCCCTCTCTCCCTCTGCCCTAGGCCAGCAAACCATACTCATCTCTATCACTCCCCCTCTTTTCTCTCAGTCTCCACCCTCTCTTCCCTTCTTCCCTTAAACCCCAAACCGCCATGGCCCCCCTACCATTCCTCTCCCCCCCTCTCTCTCCACCCCCCTTAACCCCTCAGCCATAAAACCTATTCCTTATGGCTTCCTTCTCTCCAGTCCTCCCCTACCCCCCTCCCTCTCCCTCCTACCCTTAACCATTTATAAACCATTCTACTCCTACCCTCTATCTCTTCCTCCTCTCTTGAGAGTATCTCCTCTGCCATCTCCCTCCAGTCTCCTCTGCCATGGCCCGTAGGCCATGCCCGGCTGTCATATATACATATTTACATCTCCTCAGGATCATCCTCCACTTCATCTCTTTCCATTCCATTCCCTTCCTCCTCTTTCCTCCACTCCTTCATTCCTTCCTTCCTCCTCTTCCTTCCATTCCATTCCACCACCCTCCTCCCATTATCCACTACCTTCATTCCCCTATATCTCCCCCTCTCAGATCCTCCCTACCCCCCTCCTCTGCCCATGGAGCCCTAGACCCTAGACCATTCCATTGCATCCCTGCCCATGTCACTCCTCCCACTCCCCCATCTCTCTCTCAATTCTCTCCCTCCCACCCCCTCTCCCTTTCTCCCCTCTACCCTAAACCCTTAAACCCTACCCTTTATCTCTCTCCCACTCCCCCCTCTCTCTCTCAAGTCTCCCTCCTACCCCCATGCTCCCTTTCTCTCCCACTCCCTCGATATCCCTCTCTCAAGTCAATAGTAATATACTTTTAATATTATAATAATAGTTATATATAATAATAATAATATAATTATTAAAATATATTGCAATAATAAGTATATTATTTGTTATAATTTAAAAATAATATAATTTATATTTATATTAATATTAAATATTAATTTTTAATAGATGAGGTTCGACCGAACATGATTAGCACGTTCGACCGAACCCCATTTGAATCTATTTTTCTATTGTATGTTAAATGGGTTTGTTCAAACCCCCATTCAACTAAACATTTAATTTATGTTTGACCGAACAGTTATTTGATCGAACCCCCTCATTTTCACCAAAATCCTCTCAAGCACCAAAATTGCTCAGAATTTTGCACTTTGTAGCTCAATTTAAGAATGAAAATGGAGGAGATTTCAGAAACCCAACTAGTATTAGGTTGCCCTCAAAATGAGCTATCTAATGAATATAATTTTAATATGTTTTGATTATATTATCTTTTTTTTTTAAGTTTTATTAAATATAGGTTTTTCACTAAAAACAAAACTCTATGTTCTACACATGGAAAAATAGAAGATTATCAAAAAAAAAATTGAAAAATATGAGTGCACCAAATCTTGGATTCCTTGATCCAACCAAAAATAAAAAGAATTTTGATACATACAGTAAAATTTATGCATTATACAGCCGCGTTATGTCTGAATTCTAATTAATTTGACTTTAAAACTTGATTAAAGAAAAAATATTCAATAAAAAATTATATATCCAAGTTGAAGTACTATATATCGGAGTTACAAATATAAATGCGAAAGAATTAGAATTTTATCTTTCAAGGAAAAAAGTTATGCATTATATAGTGTGCATCACTTTTTAAAAATGTTATTTTTTGAAAAAGACCAGTTTTCGTGGGAGATGGAAAAAGAAGTGCAATCTGATTCCAAAAAATTTTAAAAATATATTTTTAGAATCTACAGACAAAATGTGACAAGACTCTAGTTTGCATCATCTTCAAATTCCTCATGGTTTAACCACTATAGGTGCCTGAATGTGAAGATTTAGTTAAAAAAAATTAGTGTCTAGTTTGGCCAAAAATTGTAAACCACTATTGTGGGATCACCCTAGTATTGGAAAATATGTAGGTGTTTTATTAAATGCTTTTGGGATTCCAGGAAAAAATATTAGTCGGTCTAATTGAAATGCATAGTTTGGAAATGGTGAATTTGTTGCTTAAATATGCCTCATAAAAAAAATCATTGGAAAATGGGCATGCATTGGACCTATAGTTCTTAAAATATGGACGATTTGGACATTTTGTTGGGTGTGAGAAATTTGCCAATTGGAAAATATTCACGACTAAGGTTTTCCCTTATGTAAGATGTCTAGAAATAACTAATAGGGGATAGTGTGTTTTCCAGCATTAGAAATAACTAACAAGGGACAATGTGTTTTCCACTTTCCAACATTGGAAATAACTAATAGGGGATAGTGTGTTTTCCAACATTGGAAATAACTAACAGGGGACAGTTTTTTTTTCACTTTCTTGATATGATTGAAACAAAAAAATGCTCACATTGTTTGTAGTGTTGGAAAACACACTATCCCCTGTATAGGAAAAGTGGACAAAGGAAATCCTTAGTGTAGACACAAAAAATATATTAATTGATCCTATGCACCTGATCCTAATATACTAGCACCAGTTCATCCTAAATCATCTCCTTTGCTAGTCATTTAATTAAATAATTTTTATTTGATTAAATTCATCATATTTTTTCTTTTAATTAAATAAATCCACTTTATTTGATTAAATCATCATATTCTCCTCTTTAATTAAATAAATCAATTTTATTTAATTATCTCTAATGTCATCTCATTTTAAATTAAATAATTAATCTTTATTTGATTTAAAACTAACCTCATCTCTTTTAATTAAATAAATAAAATATTATTTAATTAAGTCTAAAATCATTTCCCTCTCATTTTGATTTAAATTAATCCAAAAATCTAAATGAACTTGTCATATCAACCAATCTCCCTTTAAATTAATCAAATCATCTAGCTTTTCCAACTTGCTCATGAAAATAATTTTAATTGATGTATTAAATCCCTATTTACATTAAAAAAGCATCAAAGTGGGAATATTCTCGAAGTTTAAATTCTCCCCCCAAAAGTACTTGTCCATCCAACAAGGCATTTAAGGCCTCTTACATGTCCTTTTCTTGAGCCAAGTGACATTTAACTCATTTTTACTCTCCCTTCAACTTGTCACTTATCCAAATTTTAAATTCCACCTAATAGCATTAATATGCACATTCATCCAAATGTGCTTCACCTTTGTCCACCCACATGTTGACAAGTGGTATTATGCTATTGGTTAGTGTTTTATCCCACATTCATCCATTTTGCATCACCCTCCATCATTCCCTTCTATAAATAGAAGGATCTCATACTGAATTTGGATCCACAATCATAGGTATTTTCATCCACAACTTGAGAAAATTTATCATCTTCATTTTTTTGAGAAATCTTCATCCATTTTCATAATTTCATAGGTAAGTTATGGAGGAATTTCATCAAGGAGCATCAAATCTTCACCATTGATCATCAAGCTTGCAAGGAATTGGGAAAGGGCCATTTTCCACATCTAAATGGCACCAATTCCCCCATGAGATTGAGAGTTTGTCAATTTTGAGCAAGATTAGATAGTGTTTATTCATGTTCTTCATTTATTTCTTGTTTTTGATATCTCAAATTAATTTCATGGGGAATGTTGTTTCTAACTTCCATATTGGACTAATTATGTGTTTGTTCTTTGTGTTTGTGCTAGTATAGGATCACCATTCACATTTTAGCACTAGAAGGAGGTAAAATATTTCAAAATTAAAACATTTTTGGTCAAATTCTACTATTTTTTTATGTTTTTTTTCTTTCTAGGTCAAACAGCACTGCTAGAGGAAATAGTGACACATATGCGGTCTCTATTTTTCCAAACAACACTGCTAGCTTCACTAGAGTGCCACTTAAATCCTCAAATAGAACCACTATTGTTCCAACATTTCTGATTGCACTCAAATAGTGTTGTTGCTTCTGTGTTTCAAATGGCACCACCTTTGCTTTCTTACTTTTTCACTCAATCTTAAAATGGTCATATCTTGGTCAAATTTTCATCCTTTTCAAAGATTTTTTTAAAAATGGGGTAGAATTTCATAAGCTATCCAATGGTGTAGGTGTTTCTCAACTTTGATAGAGGTAAAATTTTAAAATTTTCACCTAATGTCAAATCACAATGTAACTTGGTCTAAATTTTAGGTTTTTTATGCTTAATCATTCATCTAACCCTTACACATTCTTGTTTCTTGATCTCATCTAACATTTTGAGAACTTTTGCAAGTTAGGAAATCAAAAAGGGAAGGGATGAAATGAAGAAAAAGATTTCTTATGGAACTTTCTCTCTATTGTAACAAGTGTTTTTAAACACTTTTGGGGAGCAATTATAATCCCACTTCTAAGGACTTTTTCATCTTCAAGATTTTTAGGGCTCAATAGATTTCATTTGGGATTAAAAAGAACAAATAAAAGGGGTTAAAAAGAATCTTAGGAACTTAATACATTTTTTTTTGGACTTAACAATTGAACAAAGAAATCTTACATTTCAAAGTTGGTGCTTAAAAAGAACTCATTTTATGCTTTGAAGTAAAAAAGAACATGTGCTTTTATGTCTTGTAATAGTTTTTGCAAAGTAATCTTATTTAAAAAGGTGTATGCACCTCTCTCACACTTCACGGTGATCTTAAGAATCAAAATTCTTTTTGGTGACATTAAGTTGCATAAAATATTTCCTCCACATTTCAATTTGTATTCTTAAAATTGAACAAAGCTTGCTTGTGTGAGTGGATTATATTGCATACGTTCTCTCTTTATTCATGTAAACAAAAATTGATCAAACTATGGATGTGCTTGCTTTCTTTTGTTTACCCTTAGAGGGTCTTCCTAGTGGGAAAAATTAATCACCCTAGGGGACGACCCAATCTAGAACATGCTAAAGCCAAGCAACTTCCACCTAGTATATAAGTGTGGGTACTTGAAGAAATTTCAAGTATCACGAGGATTGTTATAACAATAAGGGAAACAATGGTCTCTTTTCATATGGATGATCTCGCATGAATGGAATACCTATACTAGAACCTTTTGTTTAGAAGCCCAAATCCTTATCTATTTGTTGGTGCAAGAATATTTGTTCTAACACCACCCCATTTTCTTGTAGTTCTTGGTAGAGATGAGAAGTACACCATGGGAGTATCATCGGTACTAAAGCTTGGCTAACCTATAGAAGTGAGTGTTGTGGAGGGGAGCCAATGTGGTAAAGTTTTTAATCATCTGCCAAGAATAAGCATAGTTGGATTTATCTAACTGGGGATTCAACAAATATTTTATCTTGACTATCCATAAGGTTGTGCATTTTCTTGGAATCAAAACACTTTTCTTGGATCTTAAACATTGGAAAACAAATATTAAACTATGATCATCAAATTTCAAACCCTTTAGAGGAAGCAAATACCTTGGAAAAAATCCAAGTGCTATTGCTTTCCCTAGGGATTTTATCCTTAGAGGCTTCTAAGTATTTGGATTTATATCTCAATTTTCTCTCACTAAATTAGACATTAGGGAAATATTGCCTTGATTCTCTTGATTTCCACATAATGGACCTTGTGGGATGAAAGAAATTGAGACATTAGAAATTTATTTTGAAAATCTAAGCAAGAAGTGTTTGTTGTAAAAGAAATTCATTAACCAAGATTAAATCAATTGAACCCCACACATGTACTTTTTATCATTTGTCTTATGGTCTTCCAAGCAAAACATTAGTCCTTTGGTTTTAACTACTCTTTGGGAAAATCATGTTCTTCAATATCTTGGTCTTGTAAAAAAACCTCTTCTTAGGTTCATTTAGGATCAAAACAACCAATCATTTCATCCATCTCAAACATCAATCAAATCCCATCTCACTAAAAAAATTTAACCATTGGAAAAATCATTCATACTAGACTTTTGGAAAATCCTTTAAAATCAAAATCAAAAACATCTTGTTTACCTAAGTGTGTGTATATGAATCCTTCTTCATAAACTTAATTAAATTATCACCTTATGGATAAGGTTATTCAAAGATAACATCCAAAATCTTGGGGTTTATTAGTTCATTATCCAAATCAAAACCAAATCAAATCGAAAATCGAAAATCCAAAAGTCCTAAAGTCTAGTATTTCTCCAAGGGTCCTAAAATTTCAACACCCATATCATTCACCCCTTTCATCCCTCACCTCATTATTGGTCCTAAATCCCTTAGATGTCAACAAGGTGAAAATACAAGAGAAACATGGAATATAAACTTGCTCCATACAACATGAATGGTCTAAATCAACTAAACTATCAAAGCCTTACAATGTTGATTGATTATCAAAACTCACATTTATACAATCCATACATGGGATCATTATCTCCTACAAACCTCAATGGTACATCAAATGTGAGTATGCCCAATCTAAATTTTGGAACACCTTTCCCCATGGTAGATTTAAA